>JANEYF010001189.1:0-35607 GCA_029963845.1 Rhamnusium bicolor | reverse complement strand
AGTTGCCTCTGCCCGTCCAGGGTGCACCAACGTGGAGGTTGCCGGTCCTTTGCACCCCTTATTATTATTATTATTTTTTTTTTTTTTTTTCTTTCGGTTTCCCGATGCCGGTCAGTCCTCCCGTGGCCTCCGACGCCTCACGGGAGTCGCGCCGGCGCATCAACTACAGCCACTCCCCACATCCCGCAGGGTTAGTGACTGTAGATACCAGAATCGTGTGCCCTAAGCAGACGGAGAGAACCTAGAATGACCGCCTTCTGCATTTGACCTGCCAGCCACTCGGCTGGTTTTTGGCAGGCCGGTATGATCTTCAGTTCCGAGAGCAGCGTAGGCTTTATCCCTCCGAGTACACCGATAATAAGGACGACCATTTTGACCGAGTAGCCTGGGTACAGCACTTGGAGCTCGTACCGGAGATCGCGATATTTGGTCCGTTTCTCCTCCTCCTTCAAGGTGATGTTTTTCTCCGCAGGTGCCGAGAACTCGATAACATACATCACCTTGAGTTGATGGTCGAGGAGGACTATGTCAGGCTTGTTGGCTTGGATTAGCCTGACAGTCGGGAACGAGTAGTTCCAGTAAATCCGGCATTTCTCGTTCTCGACAACGGACTCAATATCTCCGGGGACGTAAGGCAGCACTGGTGTCTGGTCTACCCCGTACGAGTGCCTTAGATGGTAGTATAGCACTCGTAAAGCCGCGTTATGTCGGTGGATGTAGGCCGAAATCGCATATATAGGGCATGCAGAAAGTAAGTGCATGAGCGATTCCGGCGCCTGATGGCAGGTCCTGCAGTTGATATCAGGAACCTCTACACGCCACACGCGGCTACGGTAGACCAAGGTGTTGATAACACCATCTTGACAGGCCATAATGAATCCCTCGGTCTCCGACTTAAGCCCTGCTGACCTTAGAAAGGCGAAGGTCAGCCTGGTCGATAAACCCAGTGTTTCTATGTTCTTATAGAAGACACCATGCTGGGGTTTATCGACATGCTGCCGAAACAGATTTTCCTGTTCGGCAGCTCTAATTCGGGCTTTCAGACGATTTGGCTGAAGTTCGGTGACTGACTCAACATCAGCACCTCGCCGGCCTCCTCGCCTGATGTCAAATGCGAGACCGAGTTCATCTGCGGCTCTTTTTGCTGCCTTGAACAATCCTGCTCCCACTCCTACAGTTTCATAATGTTTTACGAACCGCAAGAGGGGATCTGAGCTCCTGAGTATGTTACATGCCATACTCAGTACTACTCTGCCATGCGTACACTCCAGGCTCAAGAGTCCTCGGCCCCCCGTTGACGTGGGAGGTACACACGAGGAACGGACGATCTAGGATGAATACTTCTGTGAATATTCATCATCTTGCGGGTATCTCTGTCTAATTGACGCAGCTCATCTACCCTCCACTTGACTACTCCGAAGGAGTAGAGCAGAATCGGAACGGCAAGCATATTAGTTGCAGACACCTTGTTCTTCCCCGAAAGTTCGGAAGACCAAATCTTTCGGAGGCGGTGTCTGTACTTGCCGCGGAGAGAATCTTTTATTTGTGATACATCCTGGATGTGCCTTTGTTGCACACCCAGATATGTATAGGTCTCTCCGGCATCCAGATGTCTTAGGATGCTTCCGTCTGCGAGCTGCGCATCTTCAGAAAATTCCCCGCATCGTCCTCTCTTGAGGTGGACGACTGCACATTTGTCCAACCCGAACTCCATACCAATTGCCCGCGTATATTCTTCGACCACACTAAGAGCGTTTTGTAGTTCGCGCTCTCCGGAGGCATAAAGTTTAAGGTCATCCATATAAAATAGATGGGTGACCTTATGCCTCCGGTCGCTGGGTGGCCCACATTGATATCCGCGGGTTTGGCGGAGCCCAACAGACAACGGCAGCAGTGAGATGCAGAAGAGGAGAGGACTCAGGGAGTCACCCTGGAAAACTCCTCTCCTAAATGCCACCTGCTCTGTCGTAACCCGCTGTGTACCTGATGTTATGGTGAAGCGGGTCTTCCAGAGCGGCAGCAGCTGTTCTATGCATCTCACTAGTGGTGCTGGTACCGCAAGGCATTCGAGCAAGTACAACAATAGCTCATGTGATGTTGTATCAAATGCCTTGCGGTAATCAATCCAGGCCATCGATAGATTCCGCTTGTATTGCACAGAATCCTGTGTAATACAGCGGTCTATCAGCAGGCTGTCCTTGCAACCTGCCATGCCCTTCTTGGAACCACGCTGTTCGTGTATCTGCTGGAAGACCGGATCAACAGACCTCAGCGTCCTAGCATACAAGATACGTGTAAATATCTTGTAGCAGGAGTTAAGGCAAGTGATCGGCCTATAATTCCTCGGGTCGGAAAGATCCCCCTTTTTGGGGATAAGCACAGTACGTCCCTCGACAAACCAGTCCGGAATCTGCTGCCCCTCGTTCAACCATAAGTTGAAAACTCGCGCCAGACGGCGGTGAGTGGAAGGAAATTTCTTCCACCACCAGTTGTTAATGCCGTCTGGGCCCGGGGCAGCGAAGTTCTTGGTACCAACAAGCGCTTGTTGGACTTCCTCCGTACTGATTGCCGGGCACACTTCTTCTGGCTCTTCAAGATGTCTGTGGCACAGAGCCTCGAAGTGTGCTATTGCTGGAGTGTCGCTATTGAATGGACGCGTCGCTTCGTAGGTTCCCTTCCAGAAGGTTTCGACATCTTCTACAGTCGGCGGATTCTCGACAACACGCTGTGGCTCTTGAAAGAGGCGGGAAGGATTCGTACGGAACAAAGTGTTTTGTTCCATACTCCTGACCCGCCTCTTCAATGTTTTCTTTATCGCCATGAGCGCTCGGATCCTATCTAGACAGTGCTGCTTGATGGTAAGCATCACTGTCAGATTTAGAGTATGGTGTTGACGTCTTAATCCGGCTGCTATGCGCCGGATTCTGGGAGTAAAGACTCTACCAGTCGTCTTATATTCCACCACACTCTGGATCCGAGAAGCGTGTTGTCTGGCCGACTGTATTTTGCCCTTATTATTATTATTATTATTATTATTATTATTATTATTAAGTATTGTTCAGTATCATTAAATATCAGTTAGTATTCTTAAGTATCTATTTAGTACTGTTAAGAATTACTTCAAGAAAATTAATAGAAATAAAATCGGAAATAAATGAATATTAAGAAAACTTAAAAAAAAAAATAAAATCGCGAAAGAAAGCCAATACCAAAAATAAAACTATATCTGACAAAAATGTCTCACAATCAGAAAGACCCTTAGCAAAAACAGTTGAACCAATAACAAATTTTAATACAAAAATTTCGATTGAAAAAGGTTTATAGTAAATGCAATATTTATAATAATAAATACACAATAAATAATACATATTTAGAATAATTATTAATTTTTTTCGATATTTTACTTTTCATATGTTTAACCAAGCCTTAACACCAGATTTTAATATAACTATTATCATCACATCAAATGCAACATTAAGTGTCAATAATATTATGATAGGGTACGACTAATTTTATATACATATATGTAGAGTAATTCTGATTTTAATATAAGTATGGTAAGTAAGAACAGTTGTAACCTATTATTCACCACTTGATTAAGAATAACTTTCATTATAGCTGGAAACAAATTGGTAAAAACTATATTATTCAGTTCAGTCAAGAAAAGTTAAAACAATAAATTGCATTGAGGACAACGTAACACAAATATTACTATAAAATTATAAGTTGATAACCGAATATTTGATTAACGGTTATTACCATTATTCTAGTACCGAGGTGATCTCATTGTTCATTATATTTAAAACTTTTATAATCGTTGTAATTTTATTTAATAAAGATATTTATTATTATTATACAAATTGCAAGAATTATATATTTCTCTATTTCTTATGAGCCTTTAAATTAAATGTAGAATAGACCCAACCAAACTTATATCAAATCATCCATTATCTCCTGTTTGGATCTTACAATTAAATAAAAAAGTTCAATAGAAAATCTAATCAATTTGATATGAACCTAACTGGTTTTGTTAGTAAACACATTTAGCTTTTGTATGTATATCAATTTTTTTCAAAAAAAAAAAAAAATTTTGTGTTTCCATATAAGTTTGGTTGTGTAGATGGTTACTTGGACATAAAAAAAATTCGAAAACCCTTCAACTTTGATGTTTAATATTATGTCTATTAAATATATTTACCATAATTATATTCTCATGCCATAAAACAACTCTTTAAACATAAACTGTAACAATGTAAAAATGTTAATAAGTTTCCTGTTAAAACTTTCTACAAAAAATCTTATAATCAGAAATAATTGCACTGGCAGGTGCTACGCTCTACAGAAAATTGACGAAAACGGTATAAATATATCTTTTACTACATGTCCATTGTCCAGTATCTAAGATATATCTTTCAGTGTGTTTCGCCTAAAACTTGGAACTTGATTTAAATTTGTTAAAGGACACATATGCCATAACTGCATAACGATATATACAGTATATCTCTCGAATGAGTTCACAATAGTCCACTATTGGGCCACAAATTTTAGATTTTTTTTTTTGCATAAGATAAGCAGGGATGACTCGCAAGGTTCATTCCTGCTTATCTGAAGTAATTTTGGGTGTACTTTTGGTTTTTTTTTTCACGTAGGCCATGGCAGTTAGGCAAAAACTACTTTCTTGTTAGGTAAAGTATATAAAATATATAGCAAAATGTCAGTAAGCAAAATTATTCAGATTAAGAAACTATACTCCTATGCAAAATTTCAAGAAGATCCGCCTACCTTGAAATTTTGATCTTTTTCCACTCTTACATTAAAAAAATTATTAGTATGTTGATTTCGAAAGTGTTTGATACATCATGTACTCAAAAAAAAACTTATTTAGTTATTTCGGTAAATTTTGTTAAAGTAAAATAGACAGACAGATAAATTGGAAAAGATCAAAACCATAAAAGTAGGTGAATCCTCTCGAGTATAACTTTTTACTTTGAATAACTTTTCTTACTGACCTTTTGCTTTATTTTTGACGGAAAAGACACTGCACCTAACAAGAAAGTAGTTTTTGCCTAACTGCCATGGCCTATGTGATTAAAAAAAAAAAACAAAAGTACACCTAAAATTACTTTTCGGATAAGCAGGGATGACCCCTAAATGTGCAAAAAAAAATTATAAAATTTGTGGTCAATTCCACCTATTGTAAACTTAATTGGGGACACACTGTTTATACAGTCCAGTTGTAATACCAATTTCAAAAAGAAACCAACAGATGGCCCACCCTTTATATACAAATTTTTTCAAGCATATACCTACAATGAGGTAGTTGTTTTAATAGGTTTTACGCAACAATTTGTATTTTAAAATGTTAATAAATTCTAGGGTTTTCTTTCAAGTATGTCACTTAAGGCTTTTATTCAGGCTTTTGTTTCTTGCAAGAACTTAGTAAACAAGATCTTACCTGCAATAATGAAAAAAGTTAAGGTATTCTCGCTGAAAATTACTCTCTCAAAACGTTAAAACTTTTTATTAAGCCGTTAATCCTTAACACCGACTTAGTTTTCCACGAAACACCAAAACACTATTTTAATCATCTCCAGATGATGCCAACTTTGTTGGCAAAACGCGCGTCGAGTGCAGTATATAGTGTTTTGGTGTTTCGTGGAAAACTATGTCAGTGTTATCTTCACATCAAAGGTTCCAACCCACTCCAGGACCGTTAATCCTTGGTAAAGGTTGGGTTTAATTTTGCTTTTAGTTTTAACAGTAATTATATTTACCTCAAAATTATAATTTATTTCAGCTGGATCTGTAAGTGCCTTATTTTCTCTAAATTCTCTCTTAATTCTCTTGCAGAAATATTCTTTATCTGTTAGCTTCAGCCGTTGACCATATCTCAATAAATCCTTATATAATTTTAAAATTTGACAGGAGGTTATTTTGCACATTTCATGTAGCACACATAAAAACTATAGTAATAATTATAATAAAATATTTATATACCGTGAATACTGGCACAGCTTTGAGGTTATTTGTCAAAAAGTTAGGTTTTTTTTAAATCTGACAAGTGAACTACTTCGGAGGCTTTCGTAAATGTGATTCGTTTCAGCCTGAATTTACCAGTCTTCGTCGTTCTGAACATTTTAAAACTGGAAGGGGGTTAGGAACTTGTAATACTTACGAAAGTCCCCTCTTTTGAATCACGAGAAATTATTCCGTTTGTAAATCACCCTGAAGAGAGCCGCGCCAACCTATGGTGAAAGGGTTTTCTTGCATCGCAGCAGTCTAGGAGGGTGCTAAATTGAAAAACAAAAAAAGAAGCCACTGTCCGATCGCGTTAACAAAAAAAAATTAATAGTAGCGACATTCTCTGTCAAGTTAAATAAACTGTTTTGCTCTTAATAGTGACTACCAATGCGCCAATCGGTCGAAAAAAAGGCGGCGTGTTCACGGCAGTCCCACCGGCCCCAGCCTAAAAGAGTAAAGGCCTTTCGCAGTTGCGATACTGTAATCCCTATAAAAACATAGTGGTAGAGCGTAGCGCTGTTGTTTGTTTATAACAGGTTGTCTCTGTTTATAATGATAGACAATCCTTGAACGAACAATACTGTCTTATAGAAATATATGTATATGTAGTATTTTATTTCCACCGATGGTCAGTTCACTTGATCACATTTGATCTGGTTAGAAGTGACCTGCATGAGCAAATAAAACGTGCAGCAGCCTCGAATGTCGAGCGCGAATGCGTGTTTGAGAGGCACACGTTTATTTTATATGTCTATGTTACATCGGATTTACGTAGGTTCTTATAAAAAAATCCTGAAAAAAAAAATAGAAACAGATGATCCAAACATCAACGTGACATTTTCCTTTTTTCTTTCCTGAGACCTCCATTATTTTAATGTTATGAAATACAGTAATTGCAAAAACGATATTTTTTTTAAGAAAAATATGCAAATTTATTGTTGTGACATGAAAAACATGATTATACAGTCAACCGTTTGCCACTTTTCTTACTCCTATACATTACTGATCCAAAGATCACATGTGAATCTTTCATCTGGGGAGAAGCAGCATCGGCAAGGGGGGAACTGACTTGGTCAGTTTTGATTTCAGATCAGTTGTAAATAAAACATGTAAATAGCTGACCTAATGAGGGATAACGTTTTCAGGCTCACCAGTTGGCGCCACTGGCGAGTGTTGTCATGTCAAAAGTTATTATTAGGCGCGGGAAAAATTTATAGTGTTTTATTATAATTATTTCGTACACCAGCAAATAAAAACCTTGTTAATTTTGCATCAGTGTTGTGCAGTTCCATTTTGTTCGGAAACAAAAGGCGGACATGCTTCCGAGAGACTAAACTCGCCTTAAACAGTGGTTGATAGAGATAACTTTACTCCTTCGAAACATTCGTGTGTTTGTAGGAAACATTCTAATCCTGACGATTATGCGTTACCAAAGGAGTCTAATACAGAAAATCGTGAGTAATAATCATGTACATTTGTTGTTTTCATCATATTCATTCTTGATATCACCTAACTTTAATGACATAAGACACTTCTGAAAAGTACAATAATTTTCCTACCGAATAAGTAAATTACTACTTTCCCCTTCTGCCATCATTGTGTTAAATGTTTTTCAGCTAATTTTTATAAAAATTACTAAAAACTAGCGTTAAAAAGCCATATTAAACATTAACGTTCAGTGACATTGACCTTTCCTTACACTAGCGCCTCTCGTGGTGATTTCAAGCGCGTTAACCCTCATTGATCTAGATAAGAAGTGACCTGATCCACAGTTCAAATAAAATAATACTAATATTAAGTCTGATACAGAATGGGTTGCAGTAAAACTTAAGACTTAAAACAAACTTAAAACTTAATACTGTCTCCAGTACACAATGCATGAAAAACTTAACATGCAGGGACAACCCTCTGCTATACGTAGCCAATCAAAAACATTGACAGAAAAGTGAAAATAGGAGCAGGACATTAACCTTAGTTTTCCAGATTGGATAATAATATATCATAACAAATATTTTTCTAAACCCAAAATTTTAAAATACTTCTGTTGGAGACAATGGATGGCGAAATTTTAACTCTCATCATGTGTGCCATGCAGGCAGGCCTATTTTGCCTTTTGAGGTAGTTGTTTTACTAGAATAATTTGTTTTAAAGTATTTAGCTATTTAATACTAAAGCTATCTAATACTTTTATATTAGCATATTTAGTAGAATATCGAGATAAATATTAAAAAAACTGAACAAATTAGAGATTTTGATTTATATAATCCCAAAACTCGTACACTGTATTATTATTTCCGTTTCCAGTTAATATTTTATTCGTTCGTTGGTTATTCTTTCTCACTAAAAATATCTCAATTTGATTGGCTCTCCGTAAGACGAAAGACTTAAAAATCGAACCGGTCGGAAATTCCAACTCTTACGTTTTACGTCTTAAGTTTCTGGAACCCATTGTGTATTGCTTCATTAAACGGTATGCGTTGGTTACGTAATACATTTTAAGTCTTAAGTCTTTAGTTTTACTGCAACCCATTGTGTATCATCCTTTACTCTGCTAATAACGTTACACACTTAATTATCTAACTACCCACTCAGATCATAGACATTAAATGTCTATGACTCAGATGCGTAAAATAGAGTAACTAACAAACATAAGAAGTGACAAACCATGACAAAGAACAAAATTGGTAATATCAACACATGCGGCATAAAAAATCAGTTATTTTCAAAAGCGATTTTTTATACAATATGTAAAATATATAATGGAAAAATATGTCTTCTCCATTCATTTTTTCTAAGTACTTCAGTTTTAACTTAAATTCAGGTTTGTTATGGCGGTTGTTTCCGCAAAACTAAAAAAAACTTTATTTTATGACAGGAGGGCGGCAAAATATCACGCAAACCCGGCGACAAATACTTCTGGTGCAACCCTGCCAGAACGTAGTTTTTTGGTTTTTGTTTTTATAGACGAATATGTCATGATTTTTTGAGTCGACCGACCCATGGTT
Source organism: Rhamnusium bicolor (assembly GCA_029963845.1). NCBI lineage: Eukaryota > Metazoa > Arthropoda > Insecta > Coleoptera > Cerambycidae > Rhamnusium > Rhamnusium bicolor. Next base: position 26,581 of record JANEYF010001189.1, on the reverse strand, counting down.
ATTAAAATGAATCCATAATCCATTTCAATGACCAGGAACCAGTTTATGGTTATTGTTCAATGACCATTAACTAGACATTTGGAAAATATTTTAGCGTGTACATGTGGTAACGACTTTTCTGATTTGGATCCATTGGTTATATTTTTGATTCTGTTCTGGGTGTGGGATAAAACCTATTGGCAATACTGGTGACAATGATTTAAGGGGGAGGTGTATGTAATTTGACAGTTTTAATGATCCTTAACGTGAAACTTTAATTAACGTCAAATATCGATATTTGCTTGTGCAATTATTTATAAAAGTTCTCAATGTCTGTACTTTGCAGTAAGTACATTTTTATGTTAATACCCGTTGATTTCATAATTTTAATATCAACCGTAATTGTTTTGGTAGAAAAAACAAAATCCGCATATTTTTCTAAAACTACATTTATTTACTAATATAAATATAATGCTCATAATAACTAGTAAGGTTAAACTCAATTTTCAATTTACACAAATAGGCTTTCAGTGATTTGGGCTTATTTTTTTGCCATTTTTTGGTACCCCTATCTGAATGTCTTGGACACACAAAACCTCGTTTCTCTTTTAATTCTGATTTTAACGACGTTGTGGGTGAACGGACACATGCATTTAACTTTTTCAACTATATTAAATGAGCAGACAAATAAGAGTCACTTAGTAATTTAGATTTCGGCTGAAATATCCTACAAACGACTCAAATGTCTTTATCTGAAAGTAAGCTGAGTTGTTCCATAAAACTAGGAATAGGTATCATATTGTAGAATACCTATAGAAGCGGGTATAAGAGTCCAGTATTGTAGTGTTTTATATTTAATACTTAAGTTGAAGTTGAAATTAAATATAATCAATTTAATATTAAATTTTAGTCCTACTTTCTTATTTATATTTGTATGTACTTTATTTTGTTAAGCAATAGGTAAATTGTACAACCTTTGACAAAATAATATATGCTACTTTAGTACAAACTGATCAAGTGCGTCACTTGATTTCATTACTTGATTTTTACCTAGGAAGAAAATTCCAAATCTTTTGTAATTTTGTCCTGGGTAATCCGAATTGAAGAAAAAATCAACTGAGCATTGATGTTCAGTTGATTCTTTATTTGAATAAAGAAGTTATGGCTGCAAAACTGAAAAATAGAAAAATTAACACCCTGTATATTAATACAGAAATGAGTATGCACACATTTCACTGAATATAAGTATTGTGTATCAAATAACATACATGTTTTTCACTTCTGGTTTAACCGGAAATTATTTGAACTTTCAGTTCAGTTTAAAGAAAATTGTATTTCGAATTATGCAATGTATAACATCATTTATTATTAAAGCTGCAAATCGTTTCTGTGTATCATGGTCTTAGAGTACAGATATACTTACTGTCGCCGGCATTCACCATGACCGTGAAACTCTTTCTCCAGTCCAGTCTATTATTAGCTTTCGAGTTGTGTACACGTTAAGTCACTTGGGCATATTGCATATTGTTTTGGTGTTTTTATTTTATTTGTTGTACTGTATTGTTGATATTAATTTAATAATAAAGCAGGGCACACGTACGCAGGGGTAGAAAACGGCCATTTGCTGACAAAGTGAATAAATTCATAGGTGAATTCCCGGATTTATTTTATGATGGTGCTAAAATAATTTGTAAAGTGTGCGAGGAAGATTTAATGTGCTGGGATAAGCATGATTGTGGACTTCACGTAAATAGTGTACACCATAAAAATAAAAAAAATGGCGTGCCTTCGACATCACAGTCTATGTTTGATTTACTATTAATGCTGATTGCCTGTGATGTTCCGCTGCACATACTCGATAAACAACCATTTCGAGAGTTCTGGAATAAATACAATGCCCATGTGAAGTTACCAAGTTGCACAACGTTATGTAACTATCTACCAACTGTACACGTAGACATGGTAAATAAGATGAAATGTGAATTAAAAAATATACGGCTGTGGTTATCTGTTGATGAGACAACAGATTGTAAAAAAAATCTGTTTTAAATGTTATAGTACGAGTACTTGACCCTCTTAAACTGACAGTTCCACTGTTACTAGGTAGCAAAAGACTAAGTCAGTGTACTATCGAAACAATTACCAGGGTGGTGCTGGAGACATTAGAAAAAGTTTAACTCTCAAAAAGTCAAGTGTTGAAGTTTGTGACTGATGGCGCCGTTCGGTAGGCCGTTCTTTGCAAGAACAAGGTTGTATGTTTATACATGTTACGTGTAAAGTGCATGCCTTACATCTTGTGGCAGAAACTATTCGAAAAGGTTTTCCAGAGGTGGATGCATTAATAGCAAGTACAAAAAAAAGTTTCTGAGTAGTTGTTTCCTTCAAATCATATTTAATCACATTAGTTTAGTCCACCTGGGCTAGGGGTCGCCGCTCTCGGTACTTGCTGTGATGCAAGTCGCTATCCGCCACAGAGACATCGAGGATGTCGGTCGGATAGTAGCATTCAGACCATATGAGAAGTTTCATACCTCTCACCATTATTCACTTCACCATAGTTAGTATATAACTAGCAGGTTGGCCACTATCATTTGTCTGTTCCATAACCTATGGCATACTGAAGAGAACAAATAAGTTCGAAATCGATCTATGTCTTGTTAGGAATTGACAAATGATGTTGGCTATCGATCTATCATGATTTGAAGGTGTAATTCAATGCAGGTCGGGGTATTTGCCCGCTGAGTAGTTGTTTCCTTCAAATCATATTTAATCACATTAGTTTAGTCCACCTGGGCTAGGGGTCGCCGCTCTCGGTACTTGCTGTGATGCAAGTCGCTATCCGCCACAGAGACATCGAGGATGTCGGTCAGCATTCAGACCATATGAGAAGTTTCATACCTCTCACCACTATTCACTTCACCATAGTTAGTATATAACTAGCAGGTTGGCCACTATCATTTGTCTGTTCCATAACCTATGGCATACTGAAGAGAACAAATAAGTTCGAAATCGATCTATGTCTGGTTAGGAATTGACAAATGATATTGGCTATCGATCTATCATGATTTGAAGGTATAATTCAATGCAGGTCGGGGTATTTGCCCGCTGAGTAGTTGTTTCCTTCAAATCATATTTAATCACATTAGTTTAGTCCACCTGGGCTAGGGGTCGCCGCTCTCGGTACTTTCTGTGATGCAAGTCGCTATCCGCCACAGAGACATCGAGGATATCGGTCGGATAGTAGCATTCAGACCATATGAGAAGTTTCATACCTCTCACCACTATTCACTTCACCATAGTTAGTATATAACTAGCAGGTTGGCCACTATCATTTGTCTGTTCCATAACCTATGGCATACTGAAGAGAACAAATAAGTTCGAAATCGATCTATGTCTGGTTAGGAATTGACAAATGATATTGGCTATTGATCTATCATGATTTGAAGGTGTAATTCAATGCAGGTCGGGGTATTTGCCCGCTGAGTAGTTGTTTCCTTCAAATCATATTTAATCATATACATATACATATATATATATATATATATATATATATATATATATATATATATATATATATATATATATATATATATATGACCATAGTTATTATAAACAAATGCGTAATCTTGTTACAAATGCCATAACAAAGGAAAAAGCTGCTTTTCTAACTTATCAACAAAAAAATGTAAATAAAAAGGAACTGTGGAAATCCTTAAAATATCTAAATATAAAAAAAAGAACTGCAACTGATATTCCTAATGAGTTGAAAAATCCTGATGGTATAAATGACTATTTTTTATCTGTCTTTAGTCCCTTAAATAACTGTCCTGAAAGTTCAAATTTTTATAAATCTAGAAAACATGATCCCACTTTATTATTTACGTTTAAATTAGTAACGACGGATGAGGTTAAAAGCATAATCTATGATTTAAAGTCTAATGCTTATGGAAGTGACAACGTTTGTGCTAACATGTTGCAGCTGTGTTTGCCAGTTATTTGTCCATATGTAACTCATATTATAAATTGCTGTTGAGAAGCTGGCTATTTACCAGAGAAGTGGAAGATGTCGTTAGTTAAACCCTTGCCTAAGACAAATAGCCCTAAAGCATATAATGAACTTCGTCCCATTAGCGTACTTCCTACAAAAGTTCTCGAAAGAATTATATATATACAAATGTATGATTATGTTACAAAAAATAATATTTTATCAAGGTCGGGTAGAGCCCACTCTCTCACTCCCTTCCCCGACCGGAACTGGGATATCCCTCCCTGTTCTGTAAACTTTGCCTTAGTTTTCTGCATTGCAAATTTCTGGCTACTGTCCTGTGTCCGCGCCACTGGACATCAGCTACCTTTTTGGTTGAAGAGGTTATTTCCCTCTGTGCAAGCCTGTTGGTCCACGGGTGTTGTTTTATTTCACACCTACCCGTCAGCAGCGAGGTGCTGCTGAGGGCATTCCCCTATCCGCCACCTGGGTACGCGCCCGGTAGGGGTTGCAGGCATCCCCCTTGGGTAAAAGTATATTTATACAGTTTTCCTCTATTTCCTGTAGAGCGCAGCACCTTCTAGTGCAATTATTTCTGATTATAAGGTTTTTTTTTTAAGTTTTAATAGAAAACTTATTAACATTTTTAAGTTTTACAGTTCAGGTTTAAATAATAGTTTTATGGCGTGAGCATATGATTATGGCAAATATATTCTTAATAGATACAATATTAAACATTAAAGTTGAAGAATTTTTTAATTTTTTTTTGTCCAAGTAACCATCTATTCTACATCTAGTTTAAATTTTGTATGCTCCCGCCCTCAAGTAGCATGTTATCTAAGATCATTCTAAATCTGGAATTTCTATTGTAACTGATATGGCAGATATGATTTTTTTAGAAACACCACTGTTTTACGTGCCCTGTAAATGGCTAAAAAAAAACTGAAAGAAGAAACACTTGTGTGAGATGACTGTGGAGTATAATTGTTTGTCGGATGGCTGGGGAGTTTAATAAATATAGAATTATATTTATAAATTATAATGGCACTCTTTAGTATTGATGCAATTAAATGAATTGGTGATAGTATTTTAGGTAAACTTGGATAGGCACAATGATTGGGGGATTATTTGTGTACAACCATAAGGGTGAAGTGCTGATTTCTCGTGTATACAGAGATGACATTGGAAGAAATGCAGTTGATGCTTTCCGGGTTAATGTTATTCATGCCAGACAGCAAGTACGATCACCGGTTACAAATATAGCACGCACATCATTTTTTCATATAAAAGTAAGTTGATCTGTTCAAAACTAATGCTTTAACTGTAACTGATTTATTTCTCCAGAGAGCTAATATATGGATTGCAGCTGTTACCAAACAGAATGTAAATGCAGCAATGGTATTTGAGTTTCTCCTTAAAATTATTGAAGTAATGCAATCATATTTTGGAAAAATATCTGAAGAAAACATAAAAAATAATTTTGTGTTGATTTATGAGTTACTTGACGGTAAAAAAAAACATGTTGTTTAAAGTATTTATCTTTTAAATATGTTCATATATTTTTTAGAAATTTTGGACTTTGGATATCCACAAAATACCGATACTGGTGTATTAAAAACATTTATTACTCAACAGGGAATTAAATCTGCTACAAAAGAAGAACAAGCTCAAATTACATCCCAAGTAACTGGTCAAATAGGGTGGAGGCGGGAAGGAATCAAGTATCGGCGTAATGAATTGTTTCTGGATGTTTTGGAATATGTTAATTTATTAATGTCACCTCAAGGTAGGATGAAAGCTTTTTCAAAATATAAATTTTTGGTTCTATTTAATATAAATTATTATTTTCCAATATTTTTAAGACTATTAACCTTTACATAAACAGGGGGTCGGGGCCATTCAATCTTGAAAAATTACAGACCAGTTGTATAACCGTATTTTGTCTCTTTAATGCAAAACTAGCATATTATGTCATAAAATGTATTTTTTTACAGAAGCATTTTTATTTTATGGCTTATTCTTGTTTAAATATTTCTTATTTTGGAAAACACGTCTCTAGGGTATAATGTTTTATTTTATATAAATTTTTTCTTCTCAACGGTTAGCTAAGAAAAAGATGATAATATAAAACTCCAAAATTTGGAAATTTGAGCTATCAAATATCCATTGTGTTTGCATTCAAATTTTTATTAATATATCTGAGGTCCTTAAAAAAATACCCTATGTCCATCAAAATAGTAGTTCAATGAGATGGAATACTTTTTTAATAATGAGATAACTATTGAGAATTGGACGTTGGAATGCAAAAATTTGTCTTAATTTTTACTACAGGATAGTGTAAAAATTCATAAATGGAAAAAATGGACACAGGCTAGTTCTACATTAAGGTGGTGACTTACTCTTAGAAGTACTGAAAACATATGTACTTGACAGAGTTGTTATTTTTAATACAATATGGAATTAAATGAGGAAGAAATACAAATTTTGCAATTTTATAGTTCACGATAGGTTAAATTATTTTAGGTATAAACACACATTGCGTGACATGGATCTTAGTGATAATAAGATTCAAAACAAGCAAAGTCACTGCTTATTGTGGCGTAGTTGCGCAAAATCCGGATTTTTATTTAATTAGACATTAAATTTCGTTGCAGCTTGAATACCATCCAATAAATTTTGTAGTGCCATTTATAAGGCGCCATAAGGCGAGTTGGTGAATTTAGGTTATACAATATCTCAATATTGGAGCATGGAACTTAAGCAATCTTTTAAGGCACGACAATTAGTACTAATTGAAGAAGTTTTGCAGAAAAAAATTTGAGAAAAAAACGTTACAAAAATGCGCAGCCTCCCTAAACTCCTTCTAGACCATTAGTAAAATCTTTGCAAACAATTTTTTTTGTAATCAGAAGGAAAATTTATCACCCCGTTTTTTTTTTGTAAAGACTATGGCTGTCAAAAATGTTCCGTGGGACAGTGGCGTACGCGAAATTAACTAATACGAGAAACAATAAACTGTTACAATTTATAACAATGTATGTAAAACTTACCCTCTTAACTAGCTTGATGAACTAGCTTGCTTATCACAAACTGGAGAAGATGTGTAGCCATTTTGCAGCAACAGGTATGTTTCAATGGTTATCTCCATGAGTGATGTTCGCTTGGTGAAAATATATTCTTATATTTTGAAAACGACCGTTCGACATCTACTGATGTAATACACGCATACGTAAAATAGTCTTTGAACGCACTTAACGGATCTGGGGCTGCACCATCACATATTTGTCTTAATTTGGTAAAACCGGTGTCTTTATTTAACACACTTGCGAACTTTTCTTTAACGCGCTCATTTGTTGCGTCACCTATAATATTGTGTAGCAGTAGATTTACTTCGTCCACTATTTGCAGTGACTCCTTTAACGACAACGCACTGTTTTCTAATTTTTTTATGCTTTCATGTAATGGTTTATAGTTCTTCGTAATATTTTTTAAAGCTGTTTCAACGGAAATATCTTCGAATTTTATCTGGCTTTCCTTAATAGCTGCAGCCTCATCTGGATTGAATTGTAGTATCACAGGTTTTATTTGTTGGAAATATTCAGCATAATAAAAAGCTGCCTGCAACCATGTTCTCCAACGTGTAAGAATCGGCTGTGGTGGTTCAGGAATACCGGGACACTTGCTATGAAATGCACGGAGACGTTTAGGAGATTTAAGAAACACTTTTTTTGTACTTGTTATTAAGGCATCCACCTCTGGAAAACCTTCTCGAATAGTTTCTGCCACAAGATTTAAAGCATGCACTTTACACGTAACATGTATAAACGTACAACCTTGTTCTTGCAAAGAACGGCCTACCGAACGCATTGTCACGGCGCCATCAGTCACAAACATCAACATTTGACTTTTTGACAGTTCAAATTTTTCTAACGTCTCCAGCACCACCCTGGTAATTGTTTCGCTAGTACACTGACTTAGTCTTTTGCTAGCTAGTAACAGTGGAACTGTCGGTTTAAGAGGGTCCAGTACTCGTACATTTAAAATAGATTTTTTTTTTTACAATCTGTTGTCTCATCAACAGATAACCACAGCCGTGTATTTTTTAATTCACATTTCATCTTATTTACCATGTCTACGTGTACAGTTGGTGGATAGTTACATAACGTTGTGCGATTTGGTAACTTCACCTGGGCATTGTATTTATTCCAGAACTCTCGAAATGGTTGTTTATCGAGTATGTGCAGCGGAACATCATAGTCCATCAGCATTAATAGTAAATCAAACATAAACTGTGTTGTCGAAGACACGCCATTTTTTTTATTTTTATGGTGTACACTGTTTACGTGAAGTCCACAATCACGCTTATCCCAGCACATCAAATCTTTCTCGCACACTTTACAAATTATTTTAGCACCATCAGAATAAATCCGGGAATTCACCTATGAATTTATTCACTTTGTCAGCAAATGGCCGTTTTCTACCCCTGCGTACGTGTGCCATGCTTTATTATTAAATTGATAATATCAACAATACAGTACAACAAATAAAAACACAAAAACAATATGCAATACACTCAAGTTACTTAACGTGTACACAACTCGAAAGCTAATAATAGACTGGACTGGAGAAAGAGTTTCGCGGTCAAGTTGAATGCCGGCGACAGTAAGTACATCTGTACTCTACGACCATGATACACAGAAATTTGCAGCTTTAGTTATGACACTTTGAAATTTAAGTTCTTCATTGTTTAAATTTCAAAATGTTCTAACTTTACAAAAAATTAAAGTTTTAGAAAACCAAAGAAACGGGGTGATAAATTTTTGTTCTGATTACGAAGAAAAAAGAAATAGTTTGCAAAGATTTTACTGATGGTCTAGAAGGAGTTTGGGGAGGCTGCTCATTTTTGTAACTTTTTTTCTCAAATTTTTTTCAATTTTTTTTTTCTACAGTACTGATAGTCTCAAATATTGCTTGGGTTCCATGCTCCAATACTGAGATATGGTACAAACTAAATTCACCAGCCGCCACTGATAAGGAGGCAGAACTGTCTTGCAATTGGTTAATAGCATTTGTTAATACTAGTTCTCTCATATAGTGTATAAATCTGCTTCAACTTGTGGATTTTCAAACTGCTGTTGACTTTCCTTGATAGCTTTGGACTCCTTTGGGTCGAATTTGAAAACTATAGATTTAACTGGGTGGAAATGTTTCTTATATGAAAAAAAGCTGCTTCCAGCCAAGTTCCCCATATTGATAATATCAGCTGTGGAGGTTCAGCAATTTTTGGACACGATTTATGAAATTTTTTAATGCGTTGTGGAGATTAAAAAAAACATGTTTGTATTTGCTATTCATTTGTTAACATCCTGATATCTGCTTCGAATCTTTCTGCTACACGGTGAAGGCATGAATTAGACACATTTATACGTTATAGTAGGTAACGGATCACTTAACTATAAATCTCAGTAATGAACAATTTGGGTTTCATGCAGGCAGGTCCTCCAAATTTGATTTATTTACGTACCAAAATTTTCTATCGGGTGCATAGGAGAATGATCACCTTTATGTTCTAAACGTAAGGGTCGTTCCAGTGTTACATATAGGCTATCAATACTGATTTCATTCAACACAGTAAACCACAATGTTTTAATTGCTAAACTTAAATGTTACGCTACTCCAGATGTGTTTGTCATTCAGTTTAGAATAATTTTTTGTAACACTGTCCTGACTATGATAAATATTTTTTCGTTTCCGATGGTACCTGAATATTGCTATACTTCCCACTAATACAACTTTTGCAAAAATTGAACGAGATTTTAAAAAAGTTAACCTCAGTTGTCTTCAATTTCGCACTGTTTACATATTTATGTTTATTCGTATAAACGTTTATAAATACTACAATGACTTCTAAGTCAAAGGTGTATTTATTTTTAACATGGGGCAGTGAGCGTAAACAAACGATCCGCCTATGTATATATATATATATATATATATATATATATATATATATATATATATATATATATATATATATATATATATATATATATATATATATATATATATATATATATATATATATATATATATATATATATATATATATATATATATATATATATATATATATATATATATATATATATATATATATATATATATATATATATATATATATATATATATATATATATATATATATATATATATATATATATATATATATATATATATATATATATATATATATATATATATATATATATATATATATATATATATATATATATATATATATATATATATATATATATATATATATATATATATATATATATATATATATATATATATATATATATATATATATATATACATATATATATATATATATATATATATATATATATATATATATATATATATATATATATATATATATATATATATATATATATTATATATATATATATATATATATATATATATATATATATATATATATATATATATATATATATATATATATATATATATATATATATATATATATATATATATATATATATATATATATATATATATATATATATATATATATATATATATATATATATATATATATAAATATATATATATATATACGTATACAGGGTGAGCCACGGTGGGATGGAGTATTAGAAGTATATGGAGAATGGATCAACCGATTGCTTTGAAATTTTGGTTACAAAGATAATCGAGTATGATCTCTCCAACTAAAATATTTTCGAAAGTGTTGCCACTTATACGTAAAACTGGCAACATCTTCGTTATTTTAAATGGAATACCCTGTATATTTCGTCTCTTTCTGAGTAACTTTTATTAATATTTCCCTATACCTATCTCAAGCCGTTTTCGAGATAATAATTCTTTTCTGAATTTATTGACAAAAATTTGACTTTCAGTAAAACGTGTTTTCTCCTACCTACGCAGCAATTAAAAAGATAATTTTTTAGTTGCGGCTAGGCAAGGCCTGGGGCATCTCCTCCATTAATCAAATGTTTCGAATATCATACAGGGTGGGTTAGAGAACGCTTTCTACAAGTGACTTGAAAAATGCACGAAAGTCAATTTGTTTAAATGGAATGCCCTGTATATTATTACTCATTCGGAAAGGCGATACATTTACCTATTTAAAAAGGTAATATACTCTATATCTAATACACACCGTTTTCGATTTATGGGCACTTTTCTGTAACCTTACCAAGAATATTAGTCTTTTGGTATATCATAACGGGTGGGCCATGAAATTATATTGCACTGTCCATGGATAATAAACAAATCAATTAAAACCGTGTTTGTATAATTATTTTCTGCCATATTTGTGCTACATAGCTATTCAAATTAGGCGCAAATATCACTAACGTCAAATTTATTTAGAAAAATAACATCTGTTGTCATTACAAAATGACAAAACAAAAATTTCATGGCCCACCCGTTATGACATACCAGAAGGCTAATATTCTTGGTAAGGTTACAGAAAAGTGCCCATAAATCGAAGACGGTGTGCATTAGGTATAGAGTATATTACCTTTTTTAAAGAGGTAAATGTATCGCCTTTCCGAATCAGTAATAATATACAGGGCATTCTATTTAAAAAAATTGACTATCGTGCATTTTTTCTAAGTCACTTGTAGAAAGCGTTCTCTAACTCATCTTGTATGATATTTGAAACATTTGATTAATGGAGGAGATGCCCCTCAGGCCTTACCTAGCCGCAACTAGAAAATTATCTTTTAATTGCTGCGTAGGTAGGAGAAAACACGATTTACTGAAAGTCAAATTTTTGGCAATAAATTCAGAAAAGAATTTTTATCTCGAAAACGGCTTGAGATAGGTATAGGGAAATATTAATAAAAGTTACTCAGAAAGAGACGACGATCCAAAAAACGCAAAAATATACAGGGTATTCCATTTAAAATAACGAAGATGTTGCCAGTTTTACGTATAAGTGGCAACACCGCACTTTCGAAAATATTTTAGTTGGAGAGATCATACTCGATTATCTTGGTAACCAAAATTTCAAAGTAATCGGTTGATCCATTCTCCATATACTTCTAATACTCCACCCACCGTGGCTCACCCTGTATATTATATATACGTATATATTATATATACGTATATATTATATATATACGTATATATTATATATACGTATATATTATATATACGTATATATTATATATACGTATATATTATATATACGTATATATTATATATACGTATATATTATATATACGTATATATTATATATACGTATATATTATATATACGTAGTATATTATATATACGTATATATTATATATACGTATATAGTATATATACGTATATAGTATATATACGTATATAGTATATATACGTATATAGTATATATACGTATATATTATATATACGTATATATTATATATACGCATATATTATATATACGCATATATTATATATACGCATATATTATATACGCATATATTATATATACGCATATATATATACGCATATATTATATATACGCATATATTATATATACGCATATATTATATATACGCATATATTATATATACGCATATATTATATATACGAATATATTATATATACGCATATATTATATATATATCGCATATATTATATATATACGCATATATTATATATACGCATATATTATATATACGCATATATTATATATACGAATATATTATATATACGCATATATTATATATACGCATATATATTATATATACGCATATATTATATATACGCATATATTATATATACGTATATATCAGTATTCACGCGAATTTGACTAGACTATTAATGCACATATTATTGCACTTTATAAACGATCAATTACGTCTATTTTAAAACAGTATAAGGAAGATAGGTTACTTCTCTTAATGAATTTAATTTTATAAAAAAAAAAAGGATATGGAGTTAACCACAAAAATTTAAGTGAATTCCCAAAAATATGTAAAATGTAATGTTAATTTTGAGTAGACAGAATTAATTATATGGTTACTCCATAAAAAATCAGGACATTGAGAGGTTTCTTTCATCCATCCATTCCATCCAGTAAATGCAAATTTATGAAGCAATTTTAATACAAAAAAACGATAAATCGTGTAATTTTCTATACACAGTAATTTTTATTTGTTCTTCCTCTAGAATTATTATAAAATTTTTCTTAATTTTTTTACATTAAAGAAAATATTGTATTTTACATGTCAGTCATGGATTCTTAACAGGATTAAAAATGTTTAATAGTATTTACACCTAACTGAATGCTATAAAGATTTATTTGTTTTTATAATCGTTTTTAATTAATTTATGAGAAAATAACCGGAGAATTATTTTCTAATTTATTCTCACTCTCAAATGGTATTCGAAAGATTATTTTTTAATGTTTAAATGCAAAATATAAATATTGTCTGAACATTATTTGTGGCATTCTCCAAGTTTTTTTTTCCTTTTTTGTGACACTACCACATAAATGAATAATTCTTCGTTATCTAAAAAATATAGTTAGTTACCCGCAGTATGCTACTGGAAAAATAAACCTCTGCGCTTGTGACTTTACGTCAAAAAATTAGTCCGAGGGTGCTTTTTTCACAACTAATAGAGACACAAAAAAAAATAATATAATTCCCTATAGTTTCAGAAAACGAATCTGTTTCCTTTTTCAAAGTTATTTATCTTTTTTTAGAATATATCAAGTTTCACGCTTTCGTCACAAAATGATTGCGAAATGTCTCCGTATCGAATTATTATTTATTACTTACCATAGTATTTTTACATGTATGTCGGCGCCACCGAAGATAATTTATCCACGCCTATGGTCCCTCGATACCAACAACGGCACTCTGCTGTCACAGCTAAGTTATTATGTTAATATAAATATTGATAGGTTTAAGTTATTGTGTTAATATAAACATTGACACGTTTGTTTGGCTTAAGCAATGATTATTTAAGATTTGAAGCATAGGAACACGCGGAGGGAATCCGAAGTGAACGGAACGAAGCCAGCTAGCTCGGCAAGGGTGTGCGGGCACTGTATGAGTACCTGCGGTAGAATGAGGGTGAATACGGTACGAGTTAGCGGGTGGCGGACCGTTATTTCCTTTGTTGAATAACTGTTATTCGGTAGTTTTATTGTTTTATTATTTTACTGTTTGGTGCAAAGGTTAATTGTTTGTTTAGTTATCTAATACGATTTGTGTGTGTCAACTGCAAAATACCAGTGCCGTACCTGCTAACATGTCCAAGCGGTCTAACCCTAACCGTGACGCCCCCAGGCCGCCTCCGACATGTATTTTATTTAGTTTGTATGATAATTTCTTCCACTGACACTGAACTAAATCGTTTTTGGTTCATTTTCGTAAATTTAAGACAAAACTGATGGATGTCAAAATCAGAATACACGTCAATGTACAAAAATAAATTACTACAAAATATTCTCAGTAGGATAATATAATTAGATTATTCTCACTATAATAACAATATAATTGGAAAAAATTAGACACTTGATCAAAAATACTGCTAAATGATTGGAAAATAGAAACATTAAAAAATAATCACGAAAATAGATTTACATGTGTGGTAAATACAAGGCACAACTTATCCGATCTCGCTGAATTTAAACGACTACGAACAACAATTAAAAGGCAAACATCTACAGCTTACAGTAATTATTTAGCATCAATTCAAGAGAATTTTAAGAACGATCCTAGGAGTTTTTGGTCTTTTGTTCAAAGCAAAAAAAGGATCCACGCGCATTCCGTCGACGGTTTTCTTAGATGAAGAGCAATTTGATGCTCCTGTCAAAATTGTAAACGGATTTGCAAATACTTTTCTAGTGTTTTCTCGATTGGCGATACTGATCATTTAACTGCAATATCTGGTACCCCTCAAACTTGCATTAATGTAATAAATTTTGTAGAAGAAGACATACGGCAATCCATTTTTAAACTAAAAAAACAAAATGACTTGTGGGGTTGATCAGATCCCTAGCTTTCTTATTAAAGATTACGCGGGGTCCTTATATGAGCCACTGCTTATATTGTTCAATCTCATACTCTCTACACACCCTTTCCTGACAGTTGGAAAATTTCAAGGGTCTGTCCTATACTAAAAAGTGGCAACCCATCGGATATTAAAAATTATCGTCCTATTGTTATTCTGTCTAATATTGCAAAGGTCTTCGAGATGTCGTTATATGCTTACATTTACCACAGCGTCGAAATTGCAATGTCTCCTAACCAACATGGTTTTATCGGTAAACGCTCTACTGTCACGAATTTATCCGAATTCACTCAAATTATCTCAAATCATATCGATAATAAAGGTCAGGTCGATGTAGTATATATGGATTTCTCGAAGGCCTTTGACAAGGTAGACCATGCCACTCTGCTCTCTAAATTAGAATTATATGGATTTAGTGGGGATCTGCTCACTTTAATACAGTCATATTTGTTCGAACGCAAATTGTTTGTTTCATATAATGGTTTTAAATCTCAAACTTTCTTTGCCACTTCTGGAGTACCTCAGGGCTCAAACCTGGGGCCGCTCCCTTTTCATTCTGTTCATCAACGACTTGTCCCTAGCTCTTGAAACACATCATCTTTTTTTTGCCGATGATTTAAAATTATTCTTAAATATAACTTGCATTGATGACTGTTTAATGTTGCAAAAACTTATTGACCTTGTTATGATGTGGTGTACAAAGAATGAACTACCAATTAACATAGCTAAATGTAAAGTTTGTACATACACACTAAAAAAGCAACCACTAATTTATGATTATTCCCTTAATGATACAGTTCTAACGCGCTGCAATAATGTCAAAGATCTAGGTGTGCTCTTTGATGATAAACTTTCATTCTCTGACCATATTCATCATATAGTTCAAAATGCATATAAATTATTAGGTTTTGTTATTAGAAATTCAGCATCTTTTAATAACGGTACTGCTTTAAAATGTTTGTACTTTTCGCTCGTTCGCTCCAAGCTGGAATACTGTAGCCTTATCTGGTATCCTCAGTATCAGATACACATCAAGCAACTCGAGAATGTTCAAAGACGTTTTTTGAAATTTTTATCATTTCGCATAGATAATTACTACCCGGTAAGAGGTTATGATCATACCCTATTACTTCAAAGATTTGACATCTTATCGCTGAGTACTAGAAGGGTGCTTAACAGCTTATCGTTTTTATTTAAGTTGTTCCACGGTAACGTGGATTCATCGGCGTTACTATCTATGTTTAATATACGCGTCCCTAGAACTGGCTCTCGCATAGAAAGCATGTTCTATTGTCTGAATGCAAGAACTAATGTACTTTCAAATTCTCCGGTATTTATAATGTCGCACAATTTTGATGTAATATCAAAGTTTTGTGACCTTCACTATTGTACTTTAAATGAAGTATTATCTCTAGGAAAACAATATTTTATTAGTTAGTGGATTTATTTTCTTGCATGATTTATTCAACTTATTCAGTTTAATTTAATTTAATTTAATTTAATATTTTGTTTGATTTTTATTACTTATTTTGTCCTGTAATTGGATGTACATCTGTTGGGCAATAAATGTATTATTATTATTATTATTTTTTTTTTCGGTTTCCCGATGCCGGTCAGTCACTCCCCGCATCCCGCAGGGTTAGTGACTGTAGATACCAGAATCGTGTGCCCTAAGCAGACGGAGAGAACCCAGAATGACCGCCTTCTGCATTTGGCCTGCCAGCCACTCGGCTGGTTTTTGGCAGGCTGGTATGATCTTCAGTTCCGAGAGCAGCGTAGGCTTTATCCCTCCGAGTACACCGATTATAAGGACGACCATTTTGACCGAGTAGCCTGGGTACAGCACTTGGAGCTCGTACCGGAGATCGCGATATTTGGTCCGTTTCTCCTCCTCCTTCAAGGTGATGTTTTTCTCAGCAGGTGCCGAGAACTCGATAACATACATCACCTTGAGTTGATGGTCGAGGAGGACTATGTCAGGCTTGTTGGCTTGGATTAGCCTGACAGTCGGGAACGAGTAGTTCCAGTAAATCCGGCATTTCTCGTTCTCGACAACGGACTCAATATCTCCGGGGACGTAAGGCAGCACTGGTGTCTGGTCTACCCCGTACGAGTGCCTTAGATGGTAGTATAGCACTCGTAAAGCCGCGTTATGTCGGTGGATGTAGGCCGAAATCGCATATATGGGACATGCAGAAAGTAAGTGCATGAGCGATTCCGGCGCCTGATGGCAGGTCCTGCAGTTGATATCAGGAACCTCTACACGCCACACGCGGCTACGGTAGACCAAGGTGTTGATAACACCATCTTGGCAGGCCATAATGAATCCCTCGGTCTCCGACTTAAGCCCTGCTGACCTTAGAAAGGCGAAGGTCAGCCTGGTCGATAAACCCAGTGTTTCTATGTTCTTATAGAAGACACCATGCTGGGGTTTATCGACGTGCTGCCGAAACAGATTTCCCTGTTCGGCAGCTCTAATTCGGGCTTTCAGACGATTTGGCTGAAGTTCGGTGACTGACGCAACATCAGCACCTCGCCGGCCTCCTCGCCTGATGTCAAATGCGAGGCCGAGTTCATCTGCGGCTCTTTTTGCTGCCTTGAACAATCCTGCTCCCACTCCTACAGTTTCGTGATGTTTTACGAACCGCAAGAGGGGATCTGAGCTCCTGAGTATGTTACATGCCATACTCAGTACTACTCTGCCATGCGTACACTCCAGGCTCAAGAGTCCTCGGCCCCCCCCGTTGACGTGGGAGGTACACACGAGGAACGGACGATCTAGGATGAATACTTCTGTGAATATTCATCATCTTGCGGGTATCTCTGTCTAATTGGCGCAGCTCATCTACCCTCCACTTTACTACTCCGAAGGAGTAGAGCAGAATCGGAACGGCAAGCATATTAGTAGCAGACACCTTGTTCTTCCCCGAAAGTTCGGAAGACCAAATCTTTCGGAGGCGGTGTCTGTACTTGCCGCGGAGAGAATCCTTTATTTGTATTACATCTTGGATGTGCCTTTGTTGCACACCCAGGTATGTATAGGTCTCTCCGGCATCCAGATGTCTTAGGATGCTTCCGTCTGCGAGCTGCGCATTTTCAGAGAATTCCCCGCATCGTCCTCTCTTGAGGTGGACGACTGCACATTTGTCCAACCCGAACTCCATACCAATTGCCCGCGTATATTCTTCGACCACCCTAAGAGCGTTTTGTAGTTCGCGCTCTCCGGAGGCATAAAGTTTAAGATCATCCATATAAAACAGATGGGTGACCTTATGCCTCCGGTCGCTGGGTGGTCCACATTGATACCCGCGGGTTTGGCGGAGCCCAGCAGACAACGGTAGCAGTGAGATGCAGAAGAGGAGAGGACTCAGGGAGTCGCCCTGGAAAACTCCCCTCCTAAATGCCACCTGCTCTGTCGTGACCCGCTGTGCACCTGATGTTATGGTGAAGCGAGTCTTCCAGAGTGGCAGCAGCTGTTCTATGCATCTCACTAGTGGTGCTGGTACCGCAAGACATTCGAGCAAGTGCAACAATAGCTCGTGCGATGTTGTATCAAATGCCTTGCGGTAGTCAATCCAGGCCATCGATAGATTCCGCTTGTATTGCACAGAATCCTGTGTAATACAGCGGTCTATCAGCAGGCTGTCCTTGCAACCTGCCATGCCCTTCTTGGCACCACGCTGTTCATGTATCTGCTGGAAGACCGGATCAACAGACCTCAGTGTCCTTGCAATACGTGTAAATATCTTGTAGCAGGAGTTGAGGCAAGTGATCGGCCTATAATTCCTCGGGTCGGAAAGATCCCCCTTTTTGGGGATAAGCACAGTACGTCCCTCGACAAACCAGTCCGGAATCTGCTGCCCCTCGTTCAACCATGAGTTGAAAACTCGCGCCAGACGGCGGTGAGTGGACGGAAATTTCTTCCACCACCAGTTGTTAATGCCGTCTGGGCCCGGGGCAGCGAAGTTCTTGGTGCCAACAAGTGCTTGCTGGACTTCCTCCGTACTGATTGCCGGGCACACTTCATCTGGCTCTTCACGATGTCTCTGTGACACAGAGCCTCGAAGTGTGCAATTGCTGGAGTGTCGCTATTGAATGGACGCGTCGTTTCGTAGATTCCCTTCCAGAAGGTTTCGACATCTTCTACAGTCGGCGGATTATCTATTATTATTATTATTATGATGCGGATTCATTGTCATTTCTGGCAAGTAATTACAGTTCCCAAGGACCCCTTCTGGGGGCAACTTGAGTTCCTCTCTATTGCATTTGGTTGAGAAACGCACGGGTCAGGCTGCATGTATCAATCAAAACTGCCTTTTGCATCGTAATATAGGCGTTTCCTTTTATTTCTAAAGCTACTAGAGCAGGCTTAAGTGTGACTGGTATCTCTCCTGTGGCCCCAATCACTATTGGTATTATGTTCACTTCTTCCTGTCGCCACATAGCCTTTACCTCTTCTGCCAGGGGTAAGTACTTTGAGATTTTTTTCCCTGTATTTCTTCTCTATGTTTTCAGGCAGTGGAATTGTTATGTCAATAAGGTAGGTTTGCCGCGTTTGTCTGTTTGTGAACACTATGTCGGGCCTGTTATTTGGTATGTGCCTGTCTGTGTGGATAGTTCTGTTCCAGTAAAGGATATGATTGTCAGTTTCAATTACAGATGCAGGTTGGTAAGTGTAATAAGGCACAGGGCAATAGTTGCAATTTACTTGGCTTAACAGAGCCTGATGCACAATTTTGGCAACGTTATCATGCCGTCCCGTATACGCAGTTGGAGCTAGTGTCGGGCATCCACTGATGATGTGCTCTATAGATTCAGCTGTGGTCGAGCAGGCACGACATCTATCAGAAGTGACTGTGGGGTCCCGCACTACATATTTCATGTAGTTTCGGGTCGCAACTACTCGATCTTGTATTGCCACTACGAAACCCTCGGTTTCCGCGAAGATGTTGCCATATTTAAGCCAGCTGAACGATGCGTTACGGTCAATGTGATCTGCAGCAAGGGTGTTAGGGTACTTCCCATGTAGTGGCTTTGCTAACCACTGCTCAATTTCTTGCCGATATATCTGGTGACGTGTTTGCTGATCCGCAAGGGGCCGATTAAGCCTTGTGGGTGTAAGATTATTGTCGACTGATATTATTGCATTATGAAGGCGGCTAGTTTCGGCTCTCCCATGGAAATATTTGTGCAAGTTACGAGTTTGCCTCTCGTGCATGGTAACTAATTTTAGTACGCCTCTACCTCCTTGCGACCGCGGTAAGTGGAAACGTACCACAGAACTTTTGGGATGATGTGCCCTGTATTTCGTAAATAAGGTCCTAGTCTGTCTATCAAGAACTTCGAGCTCTGTTTGAGTCCATTTAATAGTCCCAAATGTGTAAACAGCCACCGGTATGGCGTAGGTGTTGATTGCTTTTGTTTTATTTATGGCTGACAGACTACTCTTTAGAATCTGCCTCATCCTTTCCTGCATCCTCTCCTTTATCCTGCTTTTCACTACTTTCTCCTCTAGTACATAAGTTTGCTCGTACCCCAGGTATTTGTACAGCTCATTTTCGTCCATAGTTGATATTTCTCCTTCTGCCTCGCCTACTTGGTACGCTGTTTCCTCAACCCATTTCCCTCTCTTCATTGCGTTTATCCGGCACTTGTCCAGTCCAAACTCCATCTGGATGTCTTTGGAGAATTTGGCAGTGAGCTTAAGTGACTTATCGAGTTCCTTCCTAGTGGCCGCATATATCTTAAGATCGTCCATATATAGCAGGTGTGTCAAGCTTTCTTCCGATGTTATGGAGTAACCTTGACTGGATCTCTTTAGCGCTTCCGACAATGGGTTCAACGCAAGGCAGAACCATTATTATTATTATTATTATTTTTTTTTTTTGTCGGTTTCCCGATGCCGGTCAGTCCTCCCGTGGCCTCCGACGCCTCACGGGAGTCGCGCCGGCGCATCAACTACAGCCACTCCCCACATCCCGCAGGGTTAGTGACTGTAGATACCAGAATCGTGTGCCCTAAGCAGACGGAGAGAACCCAGAATGACCGCCTTCTGCATTTGACCTGCCAGCCACTCGGCTGGTTTTCGGCAGGCCGGTATGATCTTCAGTTCCGAGAGCAGCGTAGGCTTTATCCCTCCGAGTACACCGATAATAAGGACGACCATTTTGACCGAGTAGCCTGGATACAGCACTTGGAGCTAGTACCGGAGATCGCGATATTTGGTCCGTTTCTCCTCCTCCTTCAAGGTGATGTTTTTCTCCGCAGGTGCCGAGAACTCGATAACATACATCACCTTGAGTTGATGGTCGAGGAGGACTATGTCAGGCTTGTTGACTTGGATTAGCCTGACAGTCGGGAACGAGTAGTTCCAGTAAATCCGGCATTTCTCGTTCTCGACAACGGACTCAATATCTCCGGGGACGTAAGGCAGCACTGGTGTCTGGTCTACCCCGTACGAGTGCCTTAGATGGTAGTATAGCACTCGTAAAGCCGCGTTATGTCGGTGGATGTAGGCCGAAATCGCATATATAGGGCATGCAGAAAGTAAGTGCATGAGCGATTCCGGCGCCTGATGGCAGGTCCTGCAGTTGATATCAGGAACCTCTACACGCCACACGCGGCTACGGTAGACCAAGGTGTTGATAACACCATCTTGACAGGCCATAATGAATCCCTCGGTCTCCGACTTAAGCCCTGCTGACCTTAGAAAGGCGAAGGTCAGCCTGGTCGATAAACCCAGTGTTTCTATGTTCTTATAGAAGACACCATGCTGGGGTTTATCGACATGCTGCCGAAACAGATTTTCCTGTTCGGCAGCTCTAATTCGGGCTTTCAGACGATTTGGCTGAAGTTCGGTGACTGACTCAACATCAGCACCTCGCCGGCCTCCTCGCCTGATGTCAAATGCGAGACCGAGTTCATCTGCGGCTCTTTTTGCTGCCTTGAACAATCCTGCTCCCACTCCTACAGTTTCATGATGTTTTACGAACCGCAAGAGGGGATCTGAGCTCCTGAGTATGTTACATGCCATACTCAGTACTACTCTGCCATGCGTACACTCCAGGCTCAAGAGTCCTCGGCCCCCCCGTTGACGTGGGAGGTACACACGAGGAACGGACGATCTAGGATGAATACTTCTGTGAATATTCATCATCTTGCGGGTATCTCTGTCTAATTGGCGCAGCTCATCTACCCTCCACTTTACTACTCCGAAGGAGTAGAGCAGAATCGGAACGGCAAGCATATTAGTTGCAGACACCTTGTTCTTCCCCGAAAGTTCGGAAGACCAAATCTTTCGGAGGCGGTGTCTGTACTTGCCGCGGAGAGAATCCTTTATTTGTGTCACATCTTGGATGTGCCTTTGTTGCACACCCAGGTATGTATAGGTCTCTCCGGCATCCAGATGTCTTAGGATGCTTCCGTCTGCGAGCTGCGCATCATCAGAGAATTCCCCGCATCGTCCTCTCTTGAGGTGGACGACTGCACATTTGTCCAACCCGAACTCCATACCAATTGCCCGCGTATATTCTTCGACCACCCTAAGAGCGTTTTGTAGTTCACGCCCTCCGGAGGCATAAAGTTTAAGGTCATCCATATAAAATAGGTGGGTGACCTTATGCCTCCGGTCGCTGGGTGGCCCACATTGATATCCGCGGGTTTGGCGGAGTCCAACAGACAACGGCAGCAGTGAGATGCAGAAGAGGAGAGGACTCAGGGAGTCACCCTGGAAAACTCCTCTCCTAAATGCCACCTGCTCTGTCGTGACCCGCTGTGCACCTGATGTTATGGTGAAGCGGGTCTTCCAGAGCGGCAGCAGCTGTTCTATGCATCTCACTAGTGGTGCTGGTACTGCAAGACATTTGAGCAAGTACAACAATAGCTCATGTGATGTTGTATCAAATGCCTTGCGGTAATCAATCCAGGCCATCGATAGATTCCGCTTGTATTGCACAGAATCCTGTGTAATACAGCGGTCTATCAGCAGGCTGTCCTTGCAACCTGCCATGCCCTTCTTGGCACCACGCTGTTCGTGTATCTGCTGGAAGACCGGATCAACAGACCTCAGCGTCCTAGCATACAAGATACGTGTAAATATCTTGTAGCAGGAGTTAAGGCAAGTGATCGGCCTATAATTCCTCGGGTCGGAAAGATCCCCCTTTTTGGGGATAAGCACAGTACGTCCCTCGACAAACCAGTCCGGAATCTGCTGCCCCTCGTTCAACCATGAGTTGAAAACTCGCGCCAGACGGCGGTGAGTGGAAGGAAATTTCTTCCACCACCAGTTGTTAATGCCGTCTGGGCCCGGGGCAGCGAAGTTCTTGGTACCAACAAGTGCTTGTTGGACTTCCTCCGTACTGATTGCCGGGCACACTTCTTCTGGCTCTTCAAGATGTCTGTGACACAGAGCCTCGAAGTGTGCAATTGATGGAGTGTCGCTATTGAATGGACGCGTCGTTTCGTAGATTCCCTTCCAGAGGGTTTCGACATCTTCTACAGTCGGCGGATTGTCGACAACACGCTGTGGCTCTTGAAAGAGGCGGGATGGATTCGTACGGAACAAATTGTTTTGTTCCATACTCCTCACCCGCCTCTTCAATGTTTTCTTTATCGCCATGAGCGCTCGGATTCTATCTAGACAGTGCTGCTTGATGGTAAGCATCACTGTCAGATTTAGAGTATGGTGTTGACGTCTTAATCCGACAGCTATGCGCCGGATCCTGGGAGTAAAAACTCTACCAGTCGTCTTATATTCCACCACACTCTGGATCCGAGAAGCGTGTTGTCTGGCCGACTGTATCTTGCCTTCGATTTTTTTGTACACGCCGCTTGGCTTTCCCGACCCCGTGATTGGTTGACCTCTCACGGGGGACGAGTTGCTTCGCGGCGTTGTACACGGCACAGTTGATTTGCCAGATGTCTACATCTTCCGGAATTTCCTCATCGATGACCGCGTCCATTCTAGCCAGGTCTTGTGGCTTTAGGTTAGCCCTGGTGTTAAGGCTAACCCTCGTCCTTAAGTCTACATCGGTGAACTCTAAAGGATGTTCCCCATCAGCTGGTAATTGCCGCGGTGGTACTGCGGCTGGCAGTTCTTCCAGCTGACGGGGTGCCCTTACGTAACCTGTCCTGAGCAGAAAGGATACTTGATCTCTCAGATGTTGTTGAGAGAAGGCGCGATGCTCTGGGTGCATTTCGCACCAAAGTGCATGCAATCGCGCCATGTATCCCCTTCGCTCAGGTTCGCTACTCTCGCGGCAGGTCAGCAAGTCATCCCGAAGTTCCCTCGTCCACTTAAAGCGTCCGTGTACAATGCCAATGTCGTCGTTGTTGAGACTGTCCGGTGAGGCCCCTCCCGCCTGTCCCTGACCCCCATCCGCTTGGGGCCGATCGTGAGGGGCCCTTCTTCTGAGATCGTAAGGAACCAGAACTAGGAGGGGCACCAGGTGGTTAGCCTTGGTACCCCCGGCCGACATTAGTCAGGCAGAGTTACCTCTGCCTGTCCAGGGTGCACCAACGCGGAGGTTGCCGGCCCTGCACCCCTTTAAATTTCCGCGGTCTCATATAACCTTCTATAATTGGTTAATATGTAGCCAATAAAAAATGCCCACAGTATGACAACCTACATGTAGGAGACTATTTACTTGTATTGTATCAGAGATCAAAATTATATTAAGAAATTCATGGTCATGACACACTGGTCGTCTATATGTGACACTAGAACTTGATCCTTATGCTTAAGAATATAAAGACGACATTTTTGACAGAACACAACACAGGGTTTTATTTTGTTTCCTCTTGAGAGAAATATTTAAGAACTTTTACTTACCATCTACCATGCACAAAATATGGTTAGAATATATACAAATATAGCACATTACAATAACTTTATTTTCTTTATTATTAACAAAATTTCTATAATGCACCGTATTGTATATACCATATATATATAGCGCTAAGTGTGGCCAGTTAAAAAAAGATGGCTGTGAACTAGGATGAAGTGAGATGGAATAAGAAACACCCAACGAACATAGGGACAGGCTCAGTCTATGCCTCACCAGCTAGCTACAATACACTCACACTTACGTCCATCTAGCTTTTTCAATGTATTTTTGTCAATAGTTGGCTACATTAGCCGTTTTACACATGGTATTTTAACAGATACATATTGTGCATGGTAAATGGTAACTGAAAATTCTTAAATATTTCTTTCAAGAGAGAAAAAAAATTCTGTGCTGTTCTGTCAAAAATGTCACTTTTATGTCCATGAGTATTAGGGTTGTTCCAGTGTTACATTTAGGCAACTCTTTTACATAAGTTGCATAATTATGTGACCACTAATATGGTCCATTGTCGTGAATAATATTAATGTAGATTCTTGATCAATTGAATACTTTTTTAGTATTAACCTATTCTATTTTTATATCAGTGTTTTATTATATTTTTACACCTACAATGTTTTATTTTAGGTCAAGTACTCTCTGCTCATGTGGCTGGAAAAGTTGTCATGAAAGGTTATCTCTCTGGTATGCCTGAATGTAAATTTGGCATAAATGATAAAATTGTGATGGAAGCCAAGGGTAAAGGAAGTCTGGGAACAACTACTGATTCGGATCCTGCCAGATCTGGTAAACCTGTAGTTGTTATTGATGATTGTCAATTCCATCAATGTGTAAAACTAAGTAAATTTGAAACTGAACATTCCATTAGCTTTATACCACCTGATGGTGAATTTGAACTTATGAGGTAAGGGAAACAATAAAATTACATACACATGACATATATTACAAAATTATAACCAGTATGTATGTAACTAAATTTAAAATTTTATTAACTCTTTTGCTGTGCCTTGCTCATCATCTGAATTAACTACATGTTAGAAGACTATACTTCTTATCCTCAATGGGGCATTGATTTCAGCATATTGCCACGATATATGACTATTTTGCAGTTGGATAATTTAGAAAGGAAAGTATATAATGAGTGTATATTATAATAAGCTTTATTTTCTGATGGGAATAATTCACTTGTTATCGGGTTTAACTTGTTTATAAATACCAGAAAACCAACTATCGTCCTTATTAAAACATGATATTATGAAATTTATTTCTATTCGTTCGCGATTCTAAATAAGACAAATATGAGTGTGGAAAAGAATGATAGTTATGTTAGGTTAGGTTTGTTGTGAGTGGGTCTCAGTAGACCCTCCACTGCGGCCATCAGCAGGCCTATTGTGGCTCACGCCTAATTATATTTCACCCAATAAGTTCAGTCTCTTAATGAAACTGATAACTTTATTGGGTGAGAATGTGTCCAGATCCTCTGGCAGCAGTTGCCCTTTGCCAAATATTGAGAATCGGATCCTCTCCACAGCGGGACAGGTGCATAAGATGTGGTCTGCCTTCTCATCATCCTCCAGGCATAGACGGCACTCGGCGTTTTCCGCTAGGCCGAGTTTATGCAGATGATAGTTTAGTCGGCAGTGCCCGGTATATAGGCCTGTTAGAGTTTTCAGGTTTATCCTGTTTAACTCTAAAAGTTTCTTAGCTCTCGATTTCAAAGGGTATT
>JANEYF010001186.1:0-96026 GCA_029963845.1 Rhamnusium bicolor | reverse complement strand
ATACAATACAAAAAACTTTACACGAAACTTTTTTTGATATCACTTAGACTGCAAAATAAAAATATTAATCTTAATGTATACATCATGAATATATACACATATTCCATCTAAATAATATGTATACATCACAAATCACTTACACGGAACTTTTTTTTGACATCACTGAGAATGCAAGATAAAATATTTAATGCATTTTTAACATTAAAGTGACTGAATAACATTTGATATAATGGCGACTCAACAAGTAGATTAGTGTGTGCAAATGGAATCAAGAATAAACCGTTATGCCTGCTATTAAACCTTTAGGTACTCGATATTTAAGCTTGGCCATAATTACGCACACTGGAGCTCACATAATGAATTAATTTATGAAGAAACACTATTGAATGCAGTCTGGGTGTCTAATAAAGAGATCTTGTGCTGCTCAAAGAAGCTCTTCGGTGGGGGGTACACCTCTTTCAGGATAGACCCCATCTAGTCAAGAAACTAGCAGATTTGAAAGTTAATCTTCTCCGAACACTCTCTGGCAACGTTACGTATAAGCCATATGTAGGACTCCCATAACTGATGCATACTCATGATAGCCATGTACAACAGCACATGTAGTATCATGATGCATACTCGAGCCTTGATCTTGCAAACGTGATAAATGGAAGAGACGCAAGGTTTTAACAGAAATCTAGATTTTAGCAAAATGTTTCTACTAGAACGTCATTAATTTATTAATGTGATAATTTTAACAAGAGTACTACATTTTTCTGAAGTTAGAAATGAAAGTCATAATCGTATAAATTTGCAAAATTTCATGAACTCAAGGATCATACCACGAAGAAAACTATTCATCATTATTGAAAGATTGATTAATCAGGCTACATTTTAAGCTAATCGCCATCGTCTAAATATAAACAACTTTACATACCTATTGTTTGGTAACTTGTTAGCTACTTAATAATTTTTGATCTTTTGACCTGTTATGAACAAAGCAATTAATGATAGATTTTTATTTGAATAGAATACAAATGCATGTTATGGGTATTTTTTTATAATTGTATTTCATTAAATATTAAAAAGTAATTAATAGCTGCTCCTGTTATTTGCTAGTTAACATATAATTTTGTATTTAAGTATGTGATGTTTTCAGGATTATCAAATATAAATAAAAGATATTTCAAGAGGTTGTTGAAGTGTAAAGTTATATCGCAAATGTCATTAAATGTGCGTTTTATATTAAAACTTGACACTCACTTAAATAATCAAGAGTAGACAGAAAATTCTTGATTAATAGCAATATACTTAATGTTTATCATATCTATAGAAAACTAAATATTCTCTAAATAATTTCTCATATTAATAAATAAATTATATTTTAAAAATATCATAAAGTATATAATATTTCCAGTATAATTAATGTAATACTACTTGCATTGATTGATTATACTATTGTAGTTGATCAATTCTTGTTTAATTGAAAAAATTGTTGGGTTTAAATTTTTTTCAAAATTATAGTTAAATGTTTAGATTAGAATTTTTCACAATTTTGCTCAATGTTTTACATCGTTTTCTATTTTTACTAGAATATAGGTATATATATTATGCGACATAATATAAAAAATAACACCACAGAAATTAGAAACACAAAAATCCAAAATAAAGCTGGCCTGATATGCACTTAGAAAATTGTAGACATACAACCATTCCACGATATTATTAGTGCTTGTATGATTGAACCCTGAGCGTCGATAGAAAATTACTACTACACTTGCTATCGTTGGGGATGTGCGGGATACCTTCAAAAAATAATTGTTATCATGCATCTTATTGTAATAGTAAAGAGCAGCTGGTCTATTGATGACCAGCTGGAAATGCATAAATATTCCAGAATCATATTCTACGTTTTTACACAACAATAGGCTTCCATTTTTGATTTCGCCTTATTGTATTTTCAGTTTTTAAATTATCCAGTATGAGTTTTACACTATTTGATGACGGTTTTTTTTTTTGTGGATATTGAGTAACAAATGTACTACAAGTTCTTTATATTACTTTATCACTTCTCCATAAATAATAAACAGATTCAAGAAGTCTTCGTGGGTGTAATTTAAACGCGGTGTCATTTTTTGACATAAGAGAATGACTGACATTACTGATGGTTTATAATCATGGATAATTTGAGAAAATTTTTACTAAAAATTCTTGAATTTTTAAGAAAATAGCTAAATATTTCAAAAAGTTGTAACTTAACCCCCACAATGCTTATATCAGAAAAAAGGAATTTAGTTATACATGACATGATGTAAAAAACACAGGTATTCTATTTAACTGCAGCAAGTTTTCGCAGTTTGAGTTTTACAAAATGTCAAGTCAAAAATGGAACACTTGGTATATTATTATTAAATTTCTTTAATCTGTAGAGCATAGCTCATCTTTTGTAGTCTTTCTGCATGTAAAAAGCAAATGAACATCTTTTACACGAAGAAAGTTATAAAGGTTATTGTAAACCATTACACCTGTCAAAATTTGTTTAAATTGTCAAATATCTCTGAAACGGCTGGGTTTAGGCATAGTGAACCTATATGTTTTTGACTCAGAATTTTATGTTATTTTCAAAACCCTAAAATATATAGGTATTCCATCTAAATTAAGCAAGTTGGTATTAACTTCGGTATAACCGGTAGTGACATAATGCTTGTAATTATTTTGGATTGGATTG
This sequence comes from Rhamnusium bicolor, assembly GCA_029963845.1. Lineage (NCBI taxonomy): Eukaryota > Metazoa > Arthropoda > Insecta > Coleoptera > Cerambycidae > Rhamnusium > Rhamnusium bicolor. The sequence continues at coordinate 93,316 of JANEYF010001186.1, read as the reverse complement.
ACCACACTACCGTTAGTAATTTCCTAAATTTTCAAAATTTTCTGGTGGAAATTTTTGCCGATGATCGATCGATGCAGTTCCTGGTGAGACTACTATTGTATACTGCTATTTTTAAAATTTTGTTTTGGCAAAATAATGTATTTAAATGTTAATCTAATATTGTGTAACTATCAGTAGATATTTGCTGCCCTATTTTGTTTATAGTTTGTGTTCCTATCCCGTAATAATTGTAAACCATGTTAGAGTAGGAATCTTAGCTAGTGTAGTTAAATAAATAAATAAATAAATAAAAACTTTCAACAAAATTTGACACGTGACGGTACATCCGGAACTTAAAATTTCCTTTAAAAAATTGAGAAAATAGTTTTATTTCTTGAAATTTAGGTTATCAAAAAAGTTAAGAAAAGTTAAGAAAAGTCTATGTAACCGTAGAAACTTGCTATTATTTGAAATAAGGAAATCGTTTTACCTGTGATTACATTTAAAAATTCTACTCTTTTTTCAGTGTATATTTTATTATTTTTAGTCATATAGAAATACATAAAATTATATAATATTATGCTTTTTTTCTACTACTACTAATTTATTTTTTGACAATATAACTTTGTTTAATCTTCTTTAAGGTGCTTTTTATATCCTAGTTATGTTCAAAATGCTTGTATTTTATTATTTTTTTTAAAGACTCTAAAATTACGCGTACGTATTATCTAAAAATATCTTTTTGTATCATTAGATATATAAAAAACTTTTTGATTTAAATATTTTACGAAGAAAGTTTCATAAAACTTCTGCTTAAACATATTAATATTTATTCAACTTTTAGTTTATATATCGGGTGTCCACAGAAGAGACAAAATTTTTTTTTCATCGCTACAAGAGGTCGTTTCTTATAAAAAATTATTCTTTCCTTAACACATACAAATGTTTTAAATTGAACTTATTTATAGGGTGTCGTTGATTGAGCCCGGAATTAAATAAAATGTGAGAAAACGGTTAATAAGTATTGAAATTTGTATGGTCATGTATACAGGGTTATCATAGGCAATATCTTCAGTAAATATATTCTACAATGTATAAAAACGAATGCAGTAAAACCCAAACGATATAAAAGTTTGCATTTGCAGAGGTGCATTTATCTAGTAAACTATATCTGCATTGGTGAAGTTTCTCATCGTTGAGTGAAGATACGTGTACTTTTGTGTCAGAAAATTTTATAGAAACTATTAAATAAATTGATGATAAATCGGTTCCATTTTGAATATTAAAAAACGAAGTAAAATGTATTGAAGTGGAGTGATGGCTGCAACCTTGTTAAAAGCTAAATTCCGTACACAAGATTCCAAAATTATCTTGGAGTGAAAACCTGTCGAATTAAACATGAGCAAAAGCATGTCACAAAAAATTTATAAAATAATCAAAATTTATTCTACAAACCAAAAATTAGGCATACCACAGAACTTTTTTTATGAAAATATATATTTTCGATTATTACGTGTCCTCACTCAAATGCACTATATTGGGCCAAAAAAACACATAAAAATTTTAGATTGATGAAGTACTAGAATCAGCGATTTAAAGAAAGTTAATATTTGGTGGAATTCTGTACAACAAAACTACTGATTCTACTTATAGATATAGATATAGATATTGTTGCAAAATTTTTTGTTAAAATTAATGAGTGAAACTGGATATTGATTTGAGAAGGATACTATATATTCACGCAATTTAACATCCTGTTTATTCAACGATTAAACCGGACTGGTTACATGAAAATTTGAGAAAATGATTAGGGCGATCATATAGCTATTTCACATGAGCCAATCACCTCTATTACGAGATCGTCCGATCTAACACCCTTAGATTTTTACAGGGTGACCTCAAAGAAAATGTTTATAATCAAATAACTTTACATAAAGACCATGGAAAATTCATAAAAATAATGGAATATATATATATATATATATATATATATATATATATATATATATATATATATATATCCAAATTCCTTTTGTTTTTACTTCATAAAAATATACATGTCTATTATAATTCTAAGAATTTCAATCAATATGGATCCTTTAGTCATCCATTCATAATGTTGTTAATTTTACATAGTAGTGGTAGTAAATTACCAAAAATTAATTATTAGTGTTTTTTTCTATAATTTGTCAAGAAATGTTTGTAGTTTTCTAATGAATACAACTTTAACTTTAACCTCACTTTCGTAAGTACTTTTCTTACTTTTTTCCATAACTTAGTTTAATTAATCATAATTTATTGTAGAGTTCCTGATGAAGAAACAATAAAAGTTTCGAAAGCTTGAACAGAAAAAAGAGTTTTTCTTTATTACCTGTCACATGACTGCAATCCCCGCTTAAAAATTAAAATATTTATATATATATATATATATATATATATATATATATATATATATATATATATATATATATATATATATATATATATATATATATATATATATATATATATATATATATATATATATATATATATATATATATATATATATATATATATATATATATATATATATATATATATATATATATATATATATATATATATATATATATATATATATATATATATATATATATATATATAATTCAACGCAACTTCCACGCACCACTTTTCCATTATTTTTATGAATTTTCCATGGTCTTTATGTAAAGTTATTTGATTTGAAGAATGCAAACCATGGACACCTGTTTCTGACTAATTGGTCTTTCATCAGCTGAGTTAAAATAATGGACAAAACTCAAAAAGATACTATGGAAAACCATTGACAGGGAGCCAGTCGCACCTTGTGGCTTCCACTTGGATGGCTCTATATGAGACGTCGACCAAGCATCGCACACGCGCGCAACTATAGTAATCTGCGTGGGATTCCAGACTTAGGAAAATATATAAGAACAGAGAAGGAAGTTAACGCGTATATATATATATATATATATATATATATATATATATATATATATATATATATATATATATATATATATATGTATATATATATATATATATATATATATATATATATATATATATATATATATATATATATATATATATATATATATATATATATATATATATATATATATATATATATATATATATTTCAAATACGTCTATATTGAAAAACGGCCAGCCTGAAACAACCCGATATTCAAGAGAATATCGTCTGGCTGTTAAGAGTAAAACCTGGCTAGTGGTTTTCCATATTTAATTATTGCCTTTGTTAAACTTTTATTTAAAAGAATAATTTTACCATTTTAGATACTTACAATTAGTAAAATTTCATTAATTAATTTTGCGTGCTTATTTTTCAGGAATAAAAGGTTTAGTAACTTAGAGGATAGTTGAAATTTTTATGTATTATTTCTTTGAATAATTTTAATTTAGAAGCACTTTTGTCCATCTGTCTAAGAGAGCTTCGTTTTTAGTTAAATTGTCATCTAAGAGTACGTTCATTGATCACACACTAGTAACTTGCATTTTCTGAAAACTGACTGTTTCGACTCCGGCTGAGCTAACGATTTGAGACCCCTTGCGCTAGTTATTACACCAGGACTAACAGTGTGTCACTCAGCTTTGTGATGAACTAAGTACAGTCATAATACACTCTTAAAGCACAGCCGTTTACATCCTGTACACGAGTATATGGGGCACTTCCTGAAAAACCGGTTCTAAAAACAATTTTAAATAATTTTCATTCAAAGTAAACCTGGCTTGTAGTTTTGCCCGTTAGTATTTTTTTTATTTCCGCTCATCTGCGTTTGTTTAACTTGCACAAACATACAATCTCGTTTTAGAAAACACGCTTATTTCTACTTGACTGTATAGCAATAGGCTTTTGGAAGCAAAAATAAGTGTTTAATTTTTTAGTTTATTATTTGTTAGTTAGTACCGTTATCTGTAACAACAGTTGTATTTACAGATTTACTTAAATAAAAACATTTTGTAAAATTGTTAGTGTCTTTCTCTTATTTCTGGTTTACTTTTTCTAGACCCCTAGACATTTCCGGTCTTCACTGCAGTTATTCGAGACCCTATTATCCACTAATTGGGAAAAGTGCTGTTCCTGCACTATAAAGAGAAACTGACGCCCGAGAAAACCGCAAACCGCTAAATAACGCCGCGTCACAAGTGAGGTCTATTTCCACGGAGGGAAAAAACACGTCGCAATTTAGAAAATTTTAAAAAATATATTTTTTTGTATTCCAGGTTTCAACCAAGTATGTAAGTTCAATTTTTATAAGATATTTAGATGTTTTATGAAAAGGAGACTTTTTTATAAAGAGTAACTTTTTTCGTGACATTTTTTGTTTTTTCCTTAGACCCCGGTATAAAAACTGAAATTTGATTAAGCATTTTTTTAAGAAAAACAGAATTACTCTCCATTAAGTGCTGACAGCTGATGATAGAGCAGGTACTTAATATTGTACAAAGTGGTTATGAATACCTATAACAAATATAAATATAAAGGGTACAATACAGTATTATACAGATGTAATAAAATTACTAATATGATGTGTATACGTATAGACGAACGATTGCATTAGTTCAGTTTTTGAGAATAAAATTCGACGAGAGGGTGCAAATGGAACCTTAATAATATAAATAATAGTAGGAAAATTTAAGAGACCTACAGTTATTTTTATTCACGTGTATAACTGAAAAAATAAATTTAAGATGTATTTACCTGCCTCAAAAAAATTCCTTTTTTAATACCACATTTAAAACTCCTGCCAACCTGTGATGTCATATACCATGCACATTTGCATCTATATACTTATTTTGTGTTGGTCTTCCTCAACTTTTCAGCACCAAAGTTTTGATTTGTCTTTTTTGTGGTTAAGAACCTTTACATTTCAAAAGTTATATTAAAAAAAGTAATTTAAATGAGTAGAAAACTACAATTTTAGTTTTAACAAAGTATCAAAATAGTCCTTATATTTTGGTTTTTATATTTTTCACGTCAGCATTTACCAAATGAAGTTCGTGGGACAAAATTCATCTATCTATCTATTCTAAAAATGAAAGCACTCATAGCAATTATAAAATATTTGAAACCCATAATTGCAAATAAATTATTTTAAATCGACTTTGTAATACTATTTTTTTTTCCAATAACAGAAAATTTCTGTATATTTTTATTAATATACCTATTTCTATTACATAAATTATGACATATTTACAAAAATATTCAATATGGTAATAAATGTTTATAGGTTTATAGGCTTCAATTAAAATTTTATTTAAATTCATAAATTCAAATCTGTTTATTTATTTTTTGATATTATATTACCGTTGGCTTTTTGTTAATACAAAATGACGGAACTAATAAAAATATAATAAACTTGAGAGCTTGGAGCTAAATTTACAGGGTCATATACTGATATAAATAGCGAAAGTATAAACTTATACAATCAATAAACTATTAATATTCATTAAATACAATATTTAATATAGAATATAGAAGTATGAAAACCAAAGTAAGTTGTTCGCGTGGTTTACGTCTCAGTTTACATACTAAAATTCCAGAAATATGCTAAATAACGAAATGCCATAATATTGTCTTTTATTCAATTAATATATGAAGAAAGACATAGCAATAACTTTTAATTTAAAATAGATTTAGTCCACTAATATGTTTTAATTTGTTTCAGATTATCTTTCTGTTGACATTAGCTGCTGCAAATTCTGCTGCTGTATTGCCATCTTCAGCAGAAACAACGACAATTTCAAATAGTGAAACTGTCAATGAGAAGACAGTAGATATCATTAATACGCCTTCTGCGAATCTCCCGGCACAACCTGCTGGTGTCAAATCTATCTCTACTTCCATATCGGCACCTGTTTTCAAAGTTGTAGCTACAACTTTGCCAAGTTCTATTATTAGTACGGAAATTATAGTAAAGAATACAGCCACACCGATAGCTCCTACTTCTGCTGAAGAAACTGAAATAAAAATTAATGAAAAAGACTCGGTAAAGAAACCAAAATCTGAGAAAGACTCAACTGTTTCTAAAAAAGAATCTGAAGATATTTCTAAGCATTCCTTGAACGAAAAAATATCTCCATCTGAGAAGACTGTAGATAGTCCAGCTGTTTTCTCTTTCTTTCACAACGCACCATTGATTGCAGCTGAATATGATGGATTAGAAGAATTTCCAGATGATTTTGATGAAGATGACTTTTATATTAATAAAGATGAATCATTAGAACATAATTACTTTGCATATTAGATTATAATTTATTATTTATATTTTACAAATAGATAGACTGATGTATTAAAAATTAAATTATTTTAACAATAAATGCATACATATAACACATATTATATTGTTTTATTTATTATATTAGGAGAACGAATAAAAGTTTAAAACCATAAGGGAGAAAATTTTTTAAAGTAAATAAATCTCATAGGCGTGCGCTTATAAAATAAATCAATTATCAAAGTACAATGGATACCTTACTTTTCAATATGATGAATGTAAGATATCTATTATGGCAAAGCTCATAAATTAAGTGACGAATGCGATATATGCTTTGACAATAAAGTCCGTCTGATACGATTGTGATTTGACATTTGATGCAGAGGTGGATTATATATAAGAAAAACTTAAATCTACTTGGGTTGTCTCAATCGGTCCAATTAAAGTGGAAGTAAAAAAATTGTAAGCACGCATTGGAAAAAAACTTTATTTTATAAATATATCTTTTGGCATTAATCTACAATAAATAAACTAGGTACAGTGCAAGCAACTATGTTTGAAGAACTATCATTTGTAATTGTATGTTTCAAATAAAAAAATTGTAGATAATGATATGATGGAGATAGTTATGATAGAAAGCAGTCAAGTAGAATATAAAAAAATATTTTTAATTATTCATATTAATATAGATAACAAATAAATCCAATAATATACCACATCAGGCAATAGGAGTGCTGTGACTTTTCCGTGCAGACGAATCCAGTTTGACAAATTATTTAGTTGTGGTGTTGTACTTATATACTGTAAAGACGGTTTTCATTTACGAGATTTTCTGGTTAGTGTTTTTATTTGCGATATAGACGATATTTTCTCTTTACTGTAGTGCCTCTGTAGACTACAATGTGGAGAGTAAGTCGGCGTCTCCCGAAACAGTACGCGAATAGATTAGGGATTATCCTGAGATGGCTCTTGATAGTGTGGAGCTGGTATGTAAATAGTGTGACGTTAACTGTTTTATAAACAAAAAACTAGTGTGGCAACATGTGGCGACGAAAAACACCAAACATTAATTAGCGGAAACCAACAAAGACAATTCAAACTAAAGTTTATGGTGAAGTATAACATTCCCTGGATGTAATTAGACAATCTAGTATCAAGAAATTTATAGAAACATGTGTAGGGGGACAATATGCGAAAACACAACTACCTAATTCCACTACACTAAGAAAAGACTATTTGCCCTAAGTAACTGACCATATTATTGGCAATGTTCTCTCCGAACTCGAGGGCAAATATAATTTGCTAAACGTGGATGAGACAACCAACGCAACGGGATCGAAAATTGCCAATGTATTGATGGGGGCCTTGGAGGAACTACATGTCACAAGAGGCTATTTGCTAGCGTCAAAAGTGTTGGAACAGGTAAAAAATGCAGCCAGTACGTAACAGTATAAAATTATTTTGGGAGAACGGTTATGAACAAGAAAAGGACAAATTTTATCTAAACTAACTATGCTAAGAAAATGAAACATAAAAATAAAAAGAACATAAACAGTTTTAATGTTGAATTAAATTAAATCCATAATTAATATAATTTAAATTAAGTTAATCCTGATGTGAAATATATTGCTCATTTAACAAAAAATTGTATATATGTTTAATACTCATCAGCTTAAAGTCACCACCTACCGAGTGCTCTCTTTCTGGCACTATTTGTAGTAGTGCATGCTACAAAGGGAGCATCTTGGAAGGTGGTGGCTTTAAGCTGATAAGTATGGTAAATATATCGTACTCATATTCTAGAAAGTATGACTGAAAATGTTTAAAAGTAGCTGGAAACTTATTGCAATGATTTGCGGCACAATAAATATATGTCTAAGATTATGTAGTAAATAAGACAATCTAACATTTCTTGAATGAATATCAGATCTAGATTTGAGGTAAAAGATGGAAGATAGAAGTATTAAGTAGTCACACGAAGATTATTCTCTAAACTGTCATGTATAAAATTTTATTTAAATATTGAAAGTGTCTTTAAGATGAAACATGGACACTACTAACAATACACGACATAATAATAATATTTCAATACTTCTGGTATAATATTGAATTAAACATCATAGATAATTGATATTTGTTTCAGCAATGCAGTCACTACAGAATTGAATATCAAATTCAAAGGTATTAAACGTTTAACTCTAATAATTGGCGAAACATTTAAACAGATAGAATATTATTAACTAAATAACTTGATAGGAGGCGACGATAGCAAAACGAATTTTCCTGTTAATCATGAATAGCTGCAATTAACGACATACTGAGTCGCAATAATTAAGGAATAATTCAAGTGTTTCGAACTCGTAACTTAATTAGTTTCAATATTTCGTTGAGCTTCTGGAATATTATTTTAACAATATTATGTGTGATATTTTGATGTAATCTTAACTAACAAACTCAAATAGAGACGCAATAATAAAAATGTTTAAAAATTATTAGTATTAGCAACATAAACAACAACTTTGACGGCGGTAAAGGGATCAAAGTCGCCGACATTTTTTATGTAGCAGATAAATTTGAACTGTAAATGTTTCTTAAACTTTTTCTGTTGGACAACCGAAAACTAAAACAGTCCTATGATGCAGATTTAGTAAGTCAAATTGCAAGCAAATCTGATTAAATTTTTTAGTGTCTTTATTTTAAGTGTCTTTTAATCTATTAAATTCTCAATATTATTAAAAGTGAAACCATTGTTTTCATTTTTAATTTATCATTAATATAAAACATTTAAGAGCAATTTACAGTTTTTAGTTAAATACCTCGTGAAAATGCAGCCTTAAGTAAACTATATTAATTGAAAGATTTTATGCGTTAAATAAATAACGAATATGGCACAACCCCCAAATACATGGCTAAAGAAGCTGATGCTGTAACAAGCAGTACTAATGAAATTTAAAAAAAAGGTCATTTAACACCAATTTTAGTTATAATTAATTTTGATTATTGAAGTTATATACCGATAATTTCTTTTGAACAAATTTAGTGTTTACTTATTTAAGTCAGAAATAATTTCAGTACAAAATTTTAGTTTCCACAAGTTTAAGATGAAATGAGATGTTTAAGAAAAAAGGGGGAAAACGTGACAGAACCGATGATCTCCCAGAGGTGAGTATTTTCGCATTTAGACGGGTGACGATAAGATCACAAGACATTAAACTAAAACAATTAAAACGGAAAAATGATTTTCTAAAATGCAAGTCCTCCATACGCTAGTGAATGATTTCTCATTTTTGTATATGACCGATTAAGATACGATATATTAACTTAAAACTGAATGAAAGAAATTGATAATTTGGATATATAAATATATAGAGGTACAATATTTTATACATTTTTCAAATTTATTTATTCTGGATATAAAACAGCAAAAGCTGATATTGTACTTAGTGAGCCCCATCCAAACGTTTTTTTTTTTATGATGTTGTGTTGTGTATGGACCTCTTGCATTTAGTGAGGCTTATTTCGCCTTGAATAACAGTGGTAGTTACTCCTCTTCATTCCAGAAAACAATATATCATTAGCATCTTTTCAATAACTATTTGATAGAATTGAATTTTTGTAACAAAATCCTATTCGCTTAGTTCTTGAACTAAGCGAATTTTGTAAGAACGAAATATTTTTTCCTGAAGTCTATCTACTAATCGATATCTCACATCGAAGTCGCGAGTATTGTCTCTAATGGACTACACTTCTAATGTCAACAATAGGTACATCCAGAATCTTGCCCACGTCTGAAATTGTTCTAGGTTTGCCAGTGCGCACCGAATTCTTTACATTCTTGGTATCCTATTATATAATTAGTGTATACTTTTGAGATAGTGATGAGTATTTCTGGGAATTTCCCAACTCCTTCATTCTCGGAAATTCATACTTCACTATCTAAAAGTATGTTTACACTCTACAATGATATAATTCATAAAGACTCCGTCTAAAATATTCGTAACATATACCACAATTAATCTGTGGTTTTCTAATTCACATTGCAAATGTAATTATTTTCTGTGCATAAATAATAAATAATATATTTTTATTTTAAAGAAATCTATTTAATGCCAAAATAACCCAAACTTGACCTCACAACTTATTTTCAACTAATTAAGAGAAAAATAAGTAAACGTTTTATGTGGGTATCATACTGACTCTTTGTTAATTATCACGCTGTTACATCGTTCTTTTAGTCACCTTTAGTCATACTTATAGTATTTGCTTTTTTAGTCATCTGGTCTACAGTTCTAAAGATATTAGGACTGAGATATGATTAATTCTTTTTGAAAGTTGTATATTAATATTAATAAAGAAATAAAGAAATTAACCCGTATATGTGCAAAATGGATGAAAAGTTTCAAATATCCCGAATATCTTCAAAAACATCAACTTTCAAAAATGTGTTTTAATATACAGTAGAGCTTTTTTCTGTTAAATATGAGAATGTAGCCAGGGTCGGTTTATCCAACAGGTAAACTAGACAATTGTCTAAAGACGCCTAAATGCAAAGGGGCGCTTAAATGGTTCACATATATTGCAAACATGTCTAATTTTAATTCTTTAATTACTGACGTTGACCACTCGATCTATTCGATCTTTTAAAGAATTGTTTTTAAAACTTTTTTGTTTTTGGTTCAAAAGAACTGAGACTTTTACATGATGCCTAAGTGACAAGGCATATTTAGTGGTGTTTTTCCATTTATTTTTTTCGATATCTACATCCCTTCACGAGTTATAAGGACTTTTTGGTTTTGTCAGTTTATGCTTTACATATTTAACATCTATTCGACCTTTTAAATATTTTTTAACTTTTTTTTGTATTTGAATTTCCCGGGGTATCGGTCTGGGAGTGGCAGATGTCACACCTGAGATGACTTTTTTAAATGGCAAAAAGAAATAATCTTTTCGACACAAGACATAAATGTGGAGTCTCTGAAAACGTTCATATATATTAAGTATGCGCCAATTACATCTGTCGTCGTTGAAGGGTCCTTCTCAAATACAAATAGATTTTTAATGATAAACACCGGAGATTAACTCCGGAACATTTACAACAAATATTACTAATATATATTTACTCCTGTGAGCGCTAATTAAATAACATACATATAAAATGTGGTCCCCCCACACACACAAACACGTCAGTCTGTATTTACAGAAAAATGCCAGCCTCATTTATTACAAAAGGTGAAATACACCTATCACGTGTTACATTTTTAAAAGTTTAAAATAATTAATTAGAATCCTCTCTACAACCTTCTTCCTTCACAATTATTAAAAATCCTTAACTATCTGTTATAACATAACCATTATCAGTTATTTTCGAATCTTCTCAAATATTACTAACTTTTTAAAATTTGTTCCCCAAATGCACACCATTCAGTCTTCAAATGAAAACCATTTGGAATTATATACTTCATCTGCTCCAGATTCTCATTTGACTTGGCATTGGCATACTCTTCTAAAAGAAGCCAACAACGTTTCCATTTTGTCTTAATTTTCGCTATATTAGTAAAACTTCTTCCCTTCTGAAAATTTTTGAACACATGCCTGAGTAAAATATCATGAAAAAACATAGACTTTAAAAGAAAAAGTAGCCACATTGCTTTGCCACGTTATATTATCGACCACTTTTAATCACACAAACATATATATCGAAAATATAACCTAGCCTGATATTTAAATATTTGTTTCATTATATTATTTATATTATATATTATTTGAAAACTGTTTATGGTATCGACTTATTGGTGTAAAGGACAGTAACAAGTACTTTCACCCAAACCACATCGGTTCAAGTCCGGGCAGAACCAAGTCGATCAGGTATAGTGAATGAGCAGTCTGCTAGCGTCACCATCTTTCGAAAGGGAAGTAAAACTGTGGGTTCCGTGTATCTGCAATGTGAGCACGTAAAAGAACTTTACCCCACGATAAAGTGGGAGTTTACACCAACTTAGATTTATGCCATTAAGACCATGTTCAGGATTTACAACCAAGTGATTACCTTGTATGTGCCGATTTTTGTCAGTCTAATAAGAAACCAACAAGTTCTTACAACATTTTATTTGTCACTAAAGTAATTTTCCAAAAACTAACTACTAATTAACAGCCGAAATCACATGTTTGATTTCATAGGAACAAAACCTTCACATAATCATGAAAACACAGTCTTAAGCACGTTGTATAGTAATCGTTTGATGCAAATTGGAAAACATACTGATTGAACAAATGCTGGACTGCTCTTGTGTATATTTTACTAAAAAAGTTGTACCATTCCTTGAGAACGATTCTACAGTTAAAACCACGAAGTTGCGAACACGACTATTAGTATGCGCAATTTATGTTTCACCGTTGGCACGGAGGATAACCACAATCGCTAAGCGGTGTACGCAGTTTAAGTGCTCACCATAAATGAGCCACGTACCTGTGAGAAGCGTAATTATACGAATTCATGCAAGGCTAATGTAGGTTCCTACATATAAATTAAGTAAAATCGTAGACATTTAAACAATTTTATAGATTGTTTAGCAAAATGTATTAAACTGGAGTTGATTGGACCTAAAACGCACTAATTTACTATGACTAAAAATTTTTGTACACTTATACTAAAACGGCAGCACTGTCTAGCTAGCTTTGTATGTTATTGTAGTCAAGTGGTTCGGTAATTCTCGGGTGTGTAATACACCGTCGGCCAACATTCAATGGACAAAAGTAAACTGCACATTCTAATGACCGTATTCTTTCTTTTCCTACGTGATTTTATATGTATACTTCATATTACTAATATTATACATACAATACCATCATGTGGTTTGAGAAAGTTAGGGGCGTCCATATTTTAGCAGAAGAGTATCCTGAACGCCTATTCTGCAAGATCGTCAGACTTGGATTATTTCCTGTGGCGGTATTGATGTACTTAGGCCGAGTAATCAAAATTTATTAGTGAAAAAATACTAGAAATAATCCCAACTTGTTCTTAAGATCTATTATGTCGATTGAACTAAGACCTCAACTATGCATTGGTAATAAAGGTAACCGTTTTAAACAAAATTTGTAAAACAGTTGTTAAATAAAGTATAAAAAGTATAAAATATTCAATAGAATTATTCACAAGTAATTAATTAATTACAACACTTTTAGTTTTTGCTACTACATCTTAAAAACAATCCTATTTACGGCATCAGGAGAGGCGCGTGACCAAGAAAGTAGTGGGGCATACATAAATCGTGTAAATAATGATTATGATTTTTTTCACACGCCTATGACGTTTCTATGTTTTCTATGTAGAAAGTTCACATAATTGTGGTAATAAAATAGTTTTTAATTACATTATTGCAACATTTTTACAATTTTATTATCCACAATTATGTGAACTTTCTACGTAGAAAACATAGGAACGTCATAGGCGTGTTAAAAAAAATTGGGTTGGGTTAAAAGATAACTGAAGAATTAAACATCCAGTATAACAATATCAGTATATCAGTCTCAACAAAATCTTTACTGGATGTAATTGGTCTTATAATAATCGCATATTAAAACTGAAAAAGATATCTCAAACGGTTACGAACATATTTGAATAATGATTGTGCGTACCAGTCACATTTAACGCTCTGTATCTCAAAAATGGTGCACTTTGGTATATAGGTATGTATGGCTCAAATGCCATAATTTAAAAATTAGAATCTGTCATTAAGAGATTAACTTCCAATTTCGGGACACCTTGTATAAAGTAATCAAACAGCATACTCGTTTTTCTGATTTTACTAAATATCTTTATAAATTAAAACACCCTGTTACCTCCAAACACCAAGTAATTCTTAAGCGATTTTTTTTAAAAATTCATCTAAATAAGGCTATTAATGAATAAGAACTACTTACCAAATTTTATCAGCCCATAAACTGTTTTGGAGAAACAAAAAATTCTTTGCATATTTTTAAAAAGTTCTCCAACTCTTTAAGGGTGTACTTTTGTATAGAGATAAAAATCAACTTTTTTTCGTTCGTTGAATATCCAGTAAATTTTCATTTAGATCGTTCGGGGTTACGCTGTATACGTATGTATGTAATATAAACAAATAATTAACTCACCTTAACAAATTTCATAAATCTAGTATTTTAATATGATACTTCTATATGAATTGCAGCTCAATATATAGTTGATCCAGGCATATTGTACATTTAAAGGAATTTGTTATGGAAATTCGATAGTATTGCTCCCGGATAGAAATGCATTAAAATATCATATATCTAAAATATCAACATATCTGACGAGTCTTAATAACAAAATAGTTTTAATTTGTAATTAATATTTTAATGTATCTGTCAGATATATACTACCACTAACACCAGTTGTTGTATTTAATAAATCATAAATCCATATGTCAAAAAATAATACAGGTGTGACATAGTTTAATCAATAATGAATCACCCTTACATGATTCACAAAAAGCACCGAAGCGTTGCAGTAAATACCTATGTGTAAAAATAGAACCCTTAATGAAATATTGGCTGAAAATATTACTCACAGTAATTTTTCGTGTTTGGTACATAGAACAAATTCTTACTTTTTCTATTTTAATCAAATAAAATATTATTTTAATTTTTAATAACAAAAAGCTCCGTAGCATGCAAACTTTTCATTTCATAATATGTTAATATATGGAAACATTAAACTTATTTTGAAAATCTAGATTATTATACAGGGTGCCCCATGATTAAAAGCCTTCCTTCAAGGGGGGTGATATAACTAAAAAAATAAATTGAGTTTTGTATATAAACATTTGCCTTAAATCAATTCATAAAGGAGCTGCAACCCCTTAAAGTGGGTAAGTATAACACAGTTATTTGCCAGTAAATTCGAAACGCCTTAAGTTGCAAAAATTTAATTTGGGCCATTTATTATTTTTATAATGTTACATATTTTGTCCAATTTTTATCTAAATATCATGAATTGTTGGGTTCGGTACCCTGAGCCCCCTGAGGGTGAATTTTCGCTACCAATTTTTTGTCTTATTTTTTTTTAACATTTAAAACACAAAAAGGAACCAGTGTTAATAACTAAATAAACAAGGTTCTCTTACCAAATTTCGATAGGAGCCCATCGTTTTGGAATTATTTGTATTTTAATATTGCAATGCAGGATAGGTATGTAATAATGGAAAGTAACTATGAAGGGTGTCCACCTAGTGCGTATTTGATCCATAACTCTGTAACTATTATAGATAGAAAAAAAAGTGAACAAAAAAAGTTGTTCAGAATTCACCACTGCATATTCCAAAAATATTTTTAGTCATACAGGGTGTCTTGTTTTGGCTGAGTAGTAGTCAACTTTGTTAAGTTAAATGAAACACCCTATATGTTATTGTATATTTGGTTAGTCAACGTCTAGTGATTTTTAATGAATTACAATAACATGTACTTTCCTTAAGCAGTTCAGGAATTATTTGAAATTATATAGAAATTTTGATGCAGATACACCTTTACAAGAAACGTTGTATTCTTCTAATTTGAAATGCTTACAAATGTTTAGATGCTATAGTGAATTGCAACAGAAAGGGGCTCTCAAACCCATTTTAAATAAAAAAAACTCTAATTATGATTTAGAACTCCTTAATTGAATCCATACTTAGATATGGCTAACAATTTTGGGTGGGCTATACAACAACGCACTAAATATCTTAAATGTTGCTCAAAATTCGCTAATTAAAACCATGCTTAAAAAGGAAAAACTGTTCTCCATAAAGTAATTATACGAAGTATCCGGTTTATTAAATATTAGCAATATTTTTACATATCACTATTTATTATAGACTTTTCAACTAAAATATAATGACACATCTAATATATATACAAACACACACGGGTCTAGATCAAGTACAAGCACAAGTATGTCAATTCCTTTATTTTTTAAAATCTCATTCTCAGCATTTCGTTTTTTATATTGGACCTAAACTATTTAACACACTTCCATGTAGTTTAAGAGATATTGAAAACATTAAAGTTTTCAAAACAGAAATAAAAAAATATATACTAAATATTAACAATTTATTTGAAAATGTCACTACCAGAAATTAATTACAAGTTTTTGCCTTCTATCCTTCTTAGCTATTCTTTTTTAGTTATTAATGGCTACTTAGGTTTTTTTCTCATTAAATTCACTGAACTCATTTTACCTACTATTATTAACCAGTTATTTTCACGAATTTTCCTTTTGCATTTCCTTTTATCAAAATCTATATATATGCATATATGTATATATATATATATATTATATATATATATATATATATATATATATATATATATATATATATATATATATATATATACACACCAATGACTTCAAGTCATCGATACACACATATATGTATATATATATATATATATATATATATATATATATATATATATATATATATATATATATATATATATATATATATATATATATATATATATATATATATTATATATAAAATAAACAAAAAAAAATTTTTTTCTGTAAAATTACATAAAGTGGCTGTAGTTAATGCGCCGGCGCGACTTTCGTGAGGCGTTGGAGGCCACGGGAGGACTGTCCGGCATCGGATAATCCGAAAAAAAAAAAAATAATAATAATAGCAATAAGTTTATTTTGTAGAAATTAATATAAATTATGTAAAAGAAATTAATATTAATTAATATAAAAGGAATATGGTACCTACAAGTTATCACAAATAAACAAGATAACCCACAAAAAAACAAACTTTGGACGTGGACTAAGTAAATATGTGCGTATCATTCTATTCAATTATTCACTTACCTCAATTAAACTTTAATAACGTACCTTGAAATGTTTTATATATATATATATATATATATATATATATATATATATATATATATATATATATATATATATATATATATATTTTGCTATTTTATTCTATAATTTATTTTACCTTTAATTTACTCAATTTCACAATTTAAGTATGCTGAGCGCCAACCAAATTAATACATTAACTTGGATTTTAGATTGAAGTACTTTGAACATGAAACACTTATCTCAAAAGAGCAGGTTCTAGGGCATTATAAATTAAATTGAGGCCAAGATTAATACCAAATGATCATATAATGATTTCCAACTTTTTACAAAATAATTAACAATCTGTCTCCTTAAATTTACTAATGTTCTGACATTGGTTTTAAATAGAGTTTATCATATACCAAATGATCATATAATGATTTTAACTTTTATAATAATAATTACCAATCTGATTCCTTAAATTTACTAATGTTCTGACATTGATTTTAAATAGAGTTTATCACATACCAAGTTCCTTATATTTCTAACACTTATACGCAAACAACATTAGCTCCGTCTCCTTCGTTCACCCTTGAAGTTTTCCTCTTCTCGTATTCTCCAAACTTCTTATTATTTTCTTAAATTTAAATTCTCCCCATCTGACATTAATTTTGACATTCACTTTTCTAATATTTAATTTCTTCACAAACCAAAGATTTTCTAAAGGTTTTCTAAAACAATAATTAAATAGCCGGAGACTAACCTTTTATTACTGGACAATAAATATTTTGATTTCCTTATCAATTTTGCATTCAATTATTATTATTTTCAATCTTCTTCCAATTTTATTAATTATCTTCTGTTTAGTTATTTATTCTGCTTTAACTTCTTATACTGCACTTTATTTATAAACGCTTTATTTTTTTTACTATCTTGTATTTTTACCCGTTCTTAATCTCTTGTCCTTTTTTTTCTCTCTCTCGCAAAAAAACATCCCCTTCCACTCCAAATTTTGTTCCTCTCAACAAATTTTTTTGTTTTTCCTAGTTACCCTGGATGACTAAATCAATTGTGCTATACTAGCTGAAATTTATATTTCATGGTTTCCAAACTGACTTCAAGTAACTTATGATAATTGCATGCTTCCTCAAATTTATCACTTTTACTTTTATTTTAATTACAATCTTTTGTTAATTATCTGTATGGTATGTACTTCTATATAATAACAATATAACTTAAATTCTAATAACTATGTTCATTTAATATTTTTTTATTTCTTGCCTCATGGCTCTCAACACATTTTGTTATTTCTTTACTATAAAATATTTTATGGTTATATCAAACAACAATTTTCAAATTTGACCACAGTATTATTACTAAATTACATTTCATGATATTACTGCTCAAAGTAATTGCCAATTTAGCTGATTTCTTATCTGTCCCTTTTAAACAACTTATTTTTAATGAACCATGAATATTGTGACAATATATATATATATATATATATATATATATATATATATATATATATATATATATATATATATATATATATATATATATATATATATATATATATATATATATATATATATATATACTAACCAACGTGTTTTGCCATGTATATTATTATAAAAAATATATAAATAATTTAGGGTTAAATTTAGGGGGAAAAAATAATTTAACTAAAAAACTTTAATTTAATTAATAAAAATTTTATATATTAAATATATATATATATATATATATATATATATATATATATATATATATATATATATATATATATATATACATACATATAAACAAAAAAATATAAAAATTTTTAAATAATTAATTATCAACATTATTTATCACTTTTGTTTTTTGTTTCTCAAAATTTGGACATAAATCATCATATCTTCAAAACCATTGAAAATAAATTTCAAATATGGTAGGTCGTCGGAATGCTCTTGGAATTCTCTAATCGAATATGGTGTTGCAATTGAAATAACAAAGGTGTTGAAGTTTTTAAATCTTCAAATTGATATAAAATTATAAACATCCTGTAAAAAAACCTAAAACCGGATACATGGTTTAAATGCCCTTTTCTATTGCAATTCACTACCGCATCTAAACATTTGAAAGCATTTCAAATTAATACAACGTTCTTGTAAAGATGCACAGGGTTATTCATTATAAATTACCCACCCCTTATCATCAATATTGTTGCCTATAGAAAAAAAGTTTTAAATGAAAGTTGTGTGGTTATGACTGAATTTTGTTAAAATGCTATCAAAAGTACAGTAGTGTGCAGATTTCAGGGGATACAAAAAAATAATATTTTTTTACATGGGATACCCTGTATATTATTGAATTTTTGGAATGATCCTTTGCTCCTGATTTCAAAAATGTACCATATGTTACCCCTACCATATACCGTTTTTGAGTTATTAAACGTCGAATATCTTAGTTAAAATAGTTACTGTAAATATGGAAAAGTTAACATTATTAAAGCGAGCTATGAAAATGACAACTATTATGTTTGATAAGTGACATCCTTTATGAAATAATCAAAATGGTTTACAGTGAGGAAGATACAGACCAAATATTTATACAAAATTGATAAAGATTTATTTAGGAAATTTAAATATAAATAAATGGTAACTCATAAGGGATGTTCGATGTGTCCACCATTAGTGTCAATGCATAATTGATAACGTCTTCTTATACTTATAATTGCACCGGAAATGGCCTCATTATTTACAATCAGGTTGTTTATTTCAGGTCGATTCCTGTCTTTAATGACTTGAATACTATTATTATTATTATTAGTATTATTGACAATGTCTTTTAGAAATCCCCAAAAAAAATTAATCCATAGGGGTCAAATCTGTACTGTTAGGTGGCCATTTAATAGATCCATTATTCCCTATCCATATTGGAAACACATTATTCAAATGATCTTGAACTGGTAGGACACTATCCGGAGTTGCCCTATCCTGCATCCAAATTATATCATCAAGTTCGGCTTCCGGAAAATTCTGCAAAAGACTATTTTCTGCTTCTGGAATATTATTTCAGATAGGTAACTCCAGTTAAAGTATAATCTTAATTAGGCCCAACAAATTTGTTTTAATTCCACAAACAACAGTTTTTCTTCCTGATTTTTTTTTATTTTTTTACCAACTTTTTGGTGCTTGTTTTCCCATGACATTCGATATTTTCTATTAAAAACTTCTGCCGTAGAAAAGGATGATTCATCAGTCCATAATATTTTAGTAAAAAATCGGGATCTTCATCCAACTTTTGAATCATCTGGCGGCAAAAGTCCAGCCCTTTCCTTTTATGACCTCTGAGCCTTTGTTAAATTTTGTATGGTCTGTAACTGTTATTTTTGAACGTACGTTGGATTTTGGAATAACTTTTTACCTAATTGCTCGACTGCATTATTTATATTACATTCAGAATTTTCTAAAAAAATGATACAATATTTCAAAAAAATCTATTTGCGAATAAATATGGATATTCTTACCTCCGAAATGAAGCAGTATTATCTAGTTGTTCTTCCTGGTTTGCTAGAACTACACGCTTTTTTTCTACTAAAACTGGAGGAATTATTCACCTTTCGGTAAATATTTTTGAACGTATTTTCTGATGGTGTTGGATGATTTGGATACAACACCCTATATGCTCTTTTTGTTGCACGTTTATTTTTGTTATTTTGTATATAACAAGTAAATACATATTTGGACTTTTTCTTCCTCACTGTAAACTATTTTGATTATTTCATTAAAGTAATGTCACTTATCAAACATAATAGTTGTCATTTTCATAGCTCACTTCAATAATATTAACTTTTCCATATTTACAGTAACTAGTTTAACTAAGATATTCGATGTTTAATAACTCAAAAACAGTATATGGTAGGGGTAACATATGGTATAGTTTTGAAATCAGGAACAAAGGAGCATTCCAAAAATTTAATAATATATAGGGTATTTAAAAAATATATCAATTTTTGTATCCCCTGAAATCTGCACGCCACTGTACTTTTTATAACATTTTAACAAAATTCAGTCATAGCCACACAACTTTTTATTTAAAACTTTTTTTCTATAGGCAATAATAACGATGATAAGGGGGTGGGTAATTTGTAATGAATAACCCTGTACCTATACATCCGTCAACATTTCTATATAAATTCAAATAATTCCTGAACCGCTCAAAGAAAGTACATGTTATGGTAGTTCATTTAAAAGCTCTTGACATTCACTACCAAATATATAATAATATATACGGTGTTTCGTTTAACTAGACAAAGTTGACTACTACCCCGTCAAAACGAAACATCCTGTATGACTAAAAATATTTTTAGAATATGTAATGGTGAATGCTCAACAACTTTTGTTTTCGCTATTTTTTTCTATCTATAATAGTACAGAGTTATGAAACAAATACGCACTAGATGTACACCCTGTATACCTCTACAAAAATAATTTCACAATTATTTTCAACTATTGTTTTGTAGAGCAATTTAAAATATCGCTTTACGCAATAAAGAATGTAATTTAACAAATGTTTATAAATAACCATTTTTTATTTTTTTATTCTTATCATCTTCTCATATTAATTAGAAAATTATTGTAAAAATTTTTTTTTGTCCTTAAATTTTACTTGTATACATAATTCTTTTTAAGACCACATTCCCCGTTTTGAATTTTGAAAAAAATAGAAATTATGATATGTGACTATTTTCTTATTTTAAAACATCAAAATCATATCAAGTTAAAAATCTAATGTTCATAGCATATCCATGCCACAGACGCTTGCTGTTCCCAAGGTACCAAGTAAAAAAAAAAAAAAAATACCAATCGCTACATCATTAGATTCGTGTTTGCCTTTGGATTTTCTTGAAAATGAGTGAATCAGTGGTGAAAACAACGTTCCAGAAAACAATCAAGAGGGGCAGACTGCCATCTAGAAATTGTTAGCAGAAAAATAGAGAATCCTCTATGAAAAAAGAATACGAACTCTTTATAAATTGGCACAATAAAAGAAATATTCATAATAAGAACACGCTGCTTAACCACGTTCCCCAACGTGTAAGAATCGGCTCTGGTGGTTCAGGGATACCAGGACACTGTCTGTGAAATGCCCGAACGGGTTTTGGAAATTTTAGAAATCCTTTTTTGTATTTGCTTTTAATGCATCTACCTCTGGAAAACATTTTTGAATCGTTTCTGCCACAAGATGTCGCATGCACTTTACACGTAACATGTAAAAACCTACAATTGTCTCTTTGAAGAGAACGGCCTACCGCGCATTGTCGCGGCACCATCAGTCACAAACATCAATACTTGACTTGTTGAAAGTTAAAATTTTTCGAATGTCTCCAACACCACATGCGTAATTATTTCGCCAGTATACGCAGTTAGTCTTTTACTAGCTAGTAAAAGTGGAAATGTTGGTTTAAGAGGGTCCAGTACACGTACTATAATATTTAAAATAGAATTTTTTTACAATCTGTCGTCTCGTCAATACATAACCAGAGCCGTGTATTCTTTAATCCACATTTAATTCTATTTACAATGTCTTCACGAACAGCTGGAATATATCTACGTAACGATGTATGACTTGGTAAGTTCACCTGGGGATTGTATTTATTCCAAAACTCCCGAAATGGTTGTTTATCCAGTATGTGTAGCGGAATATTACAATAAATCAAACATAAACTGAGTTCAAAGGCATGCCATTTTTTTAATTTGATGTTGCACGGTATTGATATGACGACGACAATCTGTTTTGTGCCAGCACACTAAGTCTTGATTTCAAACTTTACAAATTGCTTTGCATCCGTCCGGAAATTCACCGATAAATTTATTCACTGTGTCCGCGTACGGTCGTTTTTTACCCTTTGGCGCGTTTGACATTATGTATAATTTATACAACCTCACGCATTAACCTTTCAAATAAGACTGCATCGTAAATCACTTCTAAATCGGCACGTGTGGCGCCAGCGCAAGACCGTGGCTGTACTCCAGCTACCTCGGCCAGCTTTAATGAGAACTGATGAATGACTTAAAACCGGTCCGTTTTAAGAAATTGACTGTCGTCGGTGAGGGGCATGGTGTAACTGACAAAGACTTACCTCTTATATCATGTCCATTAACAGTTGTTTATGATTGTCAGCGTACACTTGCATCATGAATACAACCGTATGTATTTTATTTTTTGACAATAATTATGTGTTGTTTGCCAGTTTTAAAATTTCTGTTATTAAATTTAAGAGTGTAAAATATTCGTATTTTTTTCTTAAAGCACTTTTTCTCTATACTTTAGAAAAATTGCCGATACAGCGCTTCTGCTCACATGACGTGATGTGAACATAAAATAGAAAACTTTTAAAAAAAGATGTTGAAAAAAACTTATTAAAAATAACGTGCATATTTCTGTAACATGAGAAAACTCCTCGAAAAATGCAAAAATATGATTTGCATACATAACAAGTATTTTTTTATTATTAAGTAACATCTTTAATTTAACAATAATTAAAATTTGTGTAAATAACAAATTTGTATTATATATTTTACACAGATAAAGTTACTTACCTTTCAGGATCACGGCGGGGAAAAGAAAAAATCTTTGTATCTTTTATTCTTACAGCTTTTGTAATAATAAGTAAACAGAAAATAAATAAGGTATATAAATACACAGTAAAAGCACAGTAGAACTAATAAAGTATCTATAACATGGAACACAATAAACGAACTTAAGGCCACCGTTTACTATGCCTAGCGACAAGCCGAGATAACTTACTAATCGCCGAAAACCTGTTGAAATGCATAGTTCGTCATCTATCTCCGCTAGATAGCCTGCATTATAACGGACCGGCTTTACAGTGATGGCAGAAAACGTCTTTGCTTATAACAAAGAATCCACATTCCAGCGAACTTCCCAATTCTTAACAAGATGGAAAATAGATTTAATCTTGCACTTTGTAGAAAATGTGCAGCACTCCACAAACATGTAGACATCATTGTCGATTTTTTGTTCAATACAGAGCTAAAAAATGCAGTTCAAGTAGACGCCTATCAATCAATTTTCCAAAATTTCCAGCCTCATAACTACATATTTGAAATTACCCAGTTCTGAAAGTTATATAAGACTAGTTCCATTCACATTGAAAAAAGAAGAATTTGTAAGACCTCGGGACCGATGCAGTATATTCGACCTTATCCTACAATTTAAGTTATGGGCGGGCCCCTTCCCTAGAATAAAAACGATGGTCCAACACTGGCAATTTTCATAGTGTCATTATAAACTCGTCAGCTTTTGAGATCACTTCTGAATAGCAAATTATAAAGATCTAAATAACAAAAAGATAACAATATCACACATTCAGTATATCGTGTACAAGAACCCAAGACAATACCAGCTGTGAGTATCACGCACTATGGGGTTATTGAAATACAAGTTCAAGATCATTACCAAAGTGCGGGTATTCTAACTGTTAAGAGCCAAACTTTGAAATGAACCACCTGTTTAGCTCTAAGTTATAAGGGTAATACGGATCAATTTAGGTAAACGTTATAATCTGTAGGATATTTATTAGACAGGCATGTGGAAAAATTTTAGCGCTATCAAAAACATATTCGTAAATGATGCGGGTAATGAGAAAAATAATCATACATAACGATTAGGGTACATTGTATTGCGTATACTTTACGACGAAAATAATTGTTTTGTTAGTAATTTAACAAAGGATACCAATAAGAGGGCAGATGTTTAGTGGATTTATTTATGATAATGTCTCATTAAGTCCCAATGTTGCATATACGCAACGTCCATTTCTCATTTTTCCAGTTCAACCACAATTTTATTTTTGTACTTTCAATAAACGTAAAAAATATTTCTCATACTTGTGTGATAATATTTGAAAATAAAATTCATTCAGTACCAAGTGTTCTCTATTAATTTATTGACAGAAAAGAAGGACTTTTTCAAAACTCACTGACTATTTAAAGCCAACGAGGTTAACAAAGAATAATATTTGGTATACATTCCAATTTAATTCTTTGAATTTTATTTTACATCAATAGTTTTTGTCTATTTAGAAAAAAAACGAATTCTTGTGTTTTATTTTATTCTATATAAAAAATTGCTATTTTATATAAAAAAAAACAATGTTTCAAATAACTGATACCACACCATTAGATAGAAATTTTTGATTGTATGAGTTGAATATACGAGGTGTACAAATAAGATCTGGAAAACTAAAGACTTATCACAAAATTTAAATGCATTATTAAGACAAGAACCTAAGGGTAGAATATTTGTCTCAGTGAAAGATTTAGATATTATTTCTGATACAAAACTGTACTACTATTTTGGACATAGTAACTAAAACATCTGAAAGTATTTTAACACAGGGTTTACTAGATAGTTTAGATTTATTGTTTTGGCATTTGAAAATAATTGTTTTGTTAGTAATTTAACAAAGGATACAAATAAGAGGGAAGATGTTTAGTGGATTTATTTATGATAATGTTTCATTAAGTCCCAACATGCAACGTCCATTTCTGATTTTTAGTAAACCCTTTTTTTTGTACTTAAAAAGAAATATTTCTATATTTGACAATATTGAATAAAATTCATTATTATGCAGAAGATCATAATATACATCTGGGTACACTAGGATGAAACAATTATTTGCAAGAAATTCGCTTCAGTAATCCTAAGCATTCTATTTTGAAAATTATTCAAGTACACCTTAACTGCTTTAACGAGTTTCACATTAAGTCATTAATTAACTTGTAATTAATATAATAAATGAGAACTTAAAAAGAAACGATTTTCTTTTATTATTGTCAACTGACCTCAATATTTTTGAGTAAAATACGGAATTTGGTAACGAACAAAGGAACATTCCACTAATATTCTTGCTCTAGCAAGTCTGTAACTATAAGCATCTTTGGAGCAACCTTCTGTTAGTTGAGATTTTGGGAAAGGCCGCATGATATTAGGCCTATGAGGAAAATCTTCATACGAGATGAACACAATGGGTAATTTAATTGTCGAATTAGGAAAGCATCTCTTTTGAGAGCACAATGCATCTGATTGCAAAATTATGATGTGAAGTAGAGTAAGCAAAAGCTTATCCATCGCTGTTTCTTTCATAAGCTCTGATGTCGACAAAAATAAATTTATAGTTTACATCACTCACAGTTAAAGGTACAATAGAAAATCCACTTCAAGCTTCTATTAGTTGAGGTCTTGGGAAAGGCCGCATAATATTAGGCCTATGAGGACAAGCTTCATACGAGATGAACACATAGGGAAATTTAATTGTCGAATTAGGAAGGCATCTCTTCTGAGAGCCTCAATTACCTGATTCCAAAACTATTATGTGAAGTAGTGTATGCAAAAACTCATCCATCGACTATTTCTTCCATAAGCTCTGATACCGCCAAAAAATTAATTTATAGTTTACATCACTCATAGCTAAAAGTACAATAGAAAATTCACTACTGTTCCGATACATTTTGGAAACTCCCATCTGTTAAAAAAGCAGTCAGCAATAGTTTCCACTTGTGACGAGTTTGACACAAGCATATGTATTTCTCTCAGTGTATTCCAAATAGCTTTACACACAGATGTAACTATTTTAGAGACAACGGATTTACAAACTCTAAGGGGCGGTCTTTTCACCTATGGGTAAGTTACTAGTAACTAACTAGAAAATTAGAATGTGAATATAGTCATAAATAAAATGTTAAAGTAAAACTACTTCTAATCATCTTGTTAGTTATCAGTAATCTACCCAGAGGTGAAAAGATCGTTTCTAAATGAATGAATATGCAAGTTGTCGAAATTGTATACCTATTGCAAATGCCTGTAAACAAAATTAACTTAAATTAGAAAGATCCATGCCAAAAGGTTCCAATACATTTGTGGCTGACATTCCTGAAATGCGATAATAAAATTATTTATTTTTAAACTGATTTTACCCAACGAGCCTTCTCGAAACACGACAATAAACACTTATTTAAGTATACAGTCGGTGTTTCTCAGTATTTCACACTTTCAGTTCTACTTATAGAAACCGCAATCTAACATACCTTCCTGGAAACACAATAATAATAACTATTTGAGTTTACAATCAGGGTTCTCTAATAGTAACACTTTTAATTTATCCTAAAATAACCCGCAAATTAACAAGGTATCAATAACTGCAGTAAAGTAAGGAATTTCGGTTCACCGTTTTCAACCCTCTTACATAAATACCCTTACCTGACTACCACATGTCTTATCACACCACTCCAAAGATACACATTGCGTATCTTCACGCAACTGTAATTTTCATACTTATTTTGTTTTCGTTAATAAAAAAAATTTCTTCTGACTTCAAGTTTTATTTAGTAGCATCAGCGCTACACACGGTAATAGTTGTTTTCTATATTTTTTTTTCAGTTGATACGGTAAAAGGTGAATGGAAAAATATGCAGGAACAATTTCGCAAAAACTGAAGACAATTTCCGAACTCTGATTTGTGGCCATTCTTCTCAGTGTAGTTATGTCTCCTCGGAAAGCTATCACTAATATGCCTCTAGAGTAAATCACACATTTCTACTGAATCGCTCTCAATAAACTTTAATGATAATACTCAAATAGATACCCAAAAATTGAACAATGTGGACGGTAAGGAAGAAGAAAACTATGAGTAAGAAGAAAACTATGAGTTTCCATGTTCTGTACATGTCGTCAGAGATACCAATTGCTTCTACCACTCCTTCTATCGACCCAAATACAGTTAGAAGGCTCGGATCGTCCTAACTGAAAACAAATGACCAGCAACGAATATGTCATCTTGTGATATGACATTTCAAGAGGAACTGATACAGTTAAAGTCTAAAAAACTCGCCCTACTTAGTGAACCAAATGATGACGACTTGCCTACTACCTCTTTTTTAAATAATTGAATCTAATTACAAAATTGCAAATACGCCAACAAATTCAGGGTTTGTTTTGGAATAAATTATAAATTGCTGTCATCCCATTTTTGCCGCATCGTCATCATCATGAGTTACCTCAGTAGCTTCATATTTCATTCCTCCACCTCATCATATTTTTAATCACTATAATCAAGATTTTCCTACTATTACAAATGTCAATATCCAGTTTGTAGCTGGTTGGGCGATTTGAGTTTTTCGGTTTTCTTTTTTTAATTTTTCTATGCTACATATACCTAGTGATTTTAATATCAGTATTATTAACAACCGTAAAATGTACAAAATCTGGATAAAATGTTGTCAATTCGGCACAGAATTGCTGTAAAAATATTGTTAACGCCATTTGTCAGGTGATTATACATAACAGTGTTTCTACTATATTTTACATTTAATATTTGTGTATCTTCTACCAATTTATATAATATTAAAATTTCAATATGAATTAAAAAGTATATACAACGCTCTAGAGTTTTAATAAACTTCCTTCCAGCTGAGAATATATAGAAAATTTCTCTCAAGTGCTATAAGATGAAATTAACTTGTAAAGTAATTAAATTCTTTAGTAATATTTCTAAGTGTGTATGACTAGATTAATTATTCTTCTTCGTTGCACATAAAACGGAATAATAAAAATGATAAATTTCAATACTGGGTTTATTCGATATTGTAAAATAATACCTGTTTAAAATTAATGTAACGGAAAATAATTAGCATCTGTTTTTTGGACTTGGTGTTGAGAAATATATGTATAGTTAACGAGGCAGTTGAAGTTGAGTTATAATTAGAGTTGGCAAATCGGTCCGCAAGTCATGGACGGTGCCAGGTAGAGAAATACCCAAATACGTAGGCGAGACTTGTTTACTATTTTAGCAAAGACTAACATTTAATTTTAGTCTATTGTTATGCCTCGTGTTGTATACAACGTGATTTATTCCTCTCCATTGCATTGCTGGTAATTTTATTTGTTGTATTTTATTCTTGATATTAATTTAATAATTAAGTATATCAGACCTGCCTAAGGGTAAAAAACAGCCAACCGCTGACAAAATGACTAATATTATCAGTGAATTACCAATTTCAATTCTAATTTAATCAGCTTTATTTCCTATTTTATATACATTTCTAATTCAGGCTACTTTTTATTTTATTTATTTCATATATAAATATATAAAAACAAACAATATAACATGAGAGACAAAGTTGAAAAAAATGGTATCCAGCCAGGACGACAATACCGTCCAGGTGGGGCTGGGCCCTCCTGGTTGCCGGTGTTGTAGCAACTCATGTCATTTTTCACTTTTTATCATTCTGTATGTGTTGACGAGACAACAGATGAAAAAAT
The DNA here is from genome assembly GCA_029963845.1 of Rhamnusium bicolor. NCBI lineage: Eukaryota > Metazoa > Arthropoda > Insecta > Coleoptera > Cerambycidae > Rhamnusium > Rhamnusium bicolor. Next base: position 63,916 of record JANEYF010001186.1, on the reverse strand, counting down.
CTATTTTAAATGTTATATTACATGTACTGGACCCTCTTAAACCGACATTTCCGCTATCACTAGCTAGTAAAAGAATAACTGAGTGTACTGGCCAAACAATTACGCAGGTGGTGCTGGAGACGTTGGAAAAATTTTACCTGTCAAAAAGTTAAGTGTTGATGTTTGTGACCGATGGTGCCGCGACAATGCGTTTGTTAGGCCGTTTTCTTCAAGAACACGATTGTAGATTGGTACGTGTAAAGTGCATGCTTTACACCTTGTGGCAGAAAACTATTCGACAATGTTAGTTAAAAGGGTAAGTTGTGCCTACATTGTTATAAATTGTTTACAGTTTATTGCTATTATTACTAGTTAATTTCTTACATTTATTATTATACGCACGCCTATGTTGCTACGGCGCATTTTTGCCAACTCTAGTTATAATTAAAGATCTGCAACTTGTCCCGCTAACAGGAATTTAAAAATGAATTTAATTCATGAACTAAATACTATTTTACTAGAAAAATAAAAAGAATCACGCTTGACGTATTAAACAAAAAGGAAAAATACAAAAACTTTGAAAAAGGTAACAGATTTGTTTTTGAAACGTCAAGGAAATTATATTATAATTTTTTTGTCTTATATTAGTTGTCAAAGAAACACCTTTTTGAATGATCTTATGACATGACGTAAAAATCGTAAGAGCAGAGCATATTTTTACAGTGGCATACTGGGTAACCAACTGTGTTTTTTGGATAACCAAGAATTATTCATGTGGTAGTATGCCCTAAGGAAGAAAAAGGAAAATAATGCTTAAATAAACATTTTGTTACAACCGTTGGATATGAAAATGGCAAAACAATTCCAACCTCTGTGGGATGATAATATATACAGAATTTATCATAATTTTTACCATTTCTATATAACCATAAAATTTAAAAACAGTACGTATCCTACTGGGAATCTTATGGAAAAAAATCCCTTATTTCATATTTAAGATTTATTTTTAAATTGACTACCGTGTAGAAGAACAGTGTTAATACTGAAACAGCTTCTAATATCAAAAAATGTTTCCAAGCGAAAAATTTTTGATTTTATAAGATAGAACTTTTATGTTAGTACAGATTTGGCGGTATATTAAAATTTAAGGAAATCCTTCTTAATTATCTTCTCCTCCTTATTTGATTCAACTACAAATTATCTTAAAAACTGTACAACTATTAAATTTCAACTAAATGTTCCGAGGGCTTTCAAATTTACATGATCGACAGACGGAGATTTTTAAATATAAATCTTCTGGATTCTGAAAGTTTTAAAACGTATATTTCTATTTAAATAGAATAGACGTTAATTACGATTTCGTATTTTTTCAATTTTATTTCAGTTGTGGTTAAAATTGATAAAAATCTACTACGTTATGACACCCTGTAATATCGAGCATCAAATTGCACTCCTCTAATGTGTGTTCGTCGTTTTTAAAGCCGAAAGAAGCTTAATATCAAAGTACTTATGTAGACTTTTTAAAATATGCTTGTACTAGAAAAATATCGTAGGACCATATAAAGAAAAAGAAACATATTCAGCGTGTGATCGCGTACACACATCAAAGGAGCAATCTGATCGGCTTTTCTGTCAGCCTTCTGATAGATATTTGATATAATTTATTCATAGAGTGAGTGCAGCAGCAATATGCCACTAAGAGGCTTACGACTCTAGACACATTAAAATCATATCAAATATGCATATTGTAGTCTGCATTTACCTGAGGATTTGAAGAGCGGGACGCGCTCAACAACTTCACATTCTACATTGAAATTTTGTATTTTTTTCATTTTTGCAAATAGCTTTCTACCAACAACGTAAATATTGTGCCGAAAATATATTATGATTTTCTTTTTTCATATTTAATCCAGCTTATTTCTTCAACAGACAACATAATAAAGAATTTTACACTTTCTTTCAACAAAAAAAGTAATGTAATTTTATATTCTAAAAATTGTAATATAATCATTAGAGCGTGGCAAATCTAACGCTGGTCATAGACGTATGTACGTAGACAACGTAGAATACGTATGCAGGTATGAAACAGATATTATTGATACATCTGCGAGCCATATTTCAGTCTATAGTAAGCAAGTATTATGGAGTGTAGAGAAGGAGAAACGTCTCCGTGTTAAAAAATGTGATCGGATTTTCGATGGAAGAATAGGTGGCGCTGATTTACAGGAGGTATTCTACGTGATTTTGTTTTTACTATTTTTATTATTTTTTTACGCTGTATAATTCTTTTCAACACCTACATAATATTATGTTTTCGTTAGTTTATAGAATCTGAAGCTAGTTTCAGAGATATAGTAAGTGTTTAACTTCAGACTCAATCCCATAATACGATCAACGCCACATCTCATACCTTACAGAATTCAGACCACATTTTGAACGTACCGTCCATAAGAGACGTTCCTCCTTCTCTACACTCCATAGCAAGTATATCGTCGCGACCGTATAAAATGATAAACATAACAATGCCACAATGTACCGGTTTAAAATTTATAAATTTTAAGATAAAATTTACAACACGCTTACGAAATAAAAAACACAAGGTTTTGTATGCAACATATTTATGAAACTCGATGGTCAACTCCTGGTCACCAGGAGCGTAAAATACTTCTTGATACTCAGTAATTTTATCTGTTTGTTTCCTGTTTTATATTAATTTTTATGGTGACCAGGAAAAACTCTTAATTAATGTAAGTATTGTCAGTTTTCAAGATATTATCATCACTGCATATATACGAGTAGTCAGTTTTACTAAGTGTGATATTATGTTGTTAAAATTAGATTTTGATATGCCCTAAAAAGGCATATTTAAATATTTATAATTATTATTAATATGTTATTATTTATAATATCTGTTTATTTGTATGTGCATGTACATTGTGTATGCATGTAGGTGCTTAGGTCTGATTTGCCATGCTCGAAATAATCATGTAACGAGGAAATTTTATGTTGAAAAAGTTGATTAATTAACCAGGACCAACTTTCCTTCGTCTAGAAATAAAAAGTATGATATCATATTGAACTACCCAGACCAAACATATTTTGTTTTGTATAAGCATAGATTATACAGGGTGTTCCAACCAAGCCGCTTTCTTTCATAACTTTCTGAATAGATTTAAGAAAAGAATTTCAAATAAAAGTTGCACCGAATCATGCGGTGCACAACTTCTTTAATTTAAATAAAACACCCTCAACTAGTGTTATATAATACTGAATTTTTTGGCTTCCTCACTTAATTTTAGGTCAACTTTATGTGACTTGTAAGTCAAACAATGCTTTAACAATATTAGCAAAGCCTAGTTTGCGTTAGAGGTAGCTCATTTTTCTCGAAAACTGTTATAGATAGATATGGACAACTTTATATTAATCAAAAGATAATTTAATTTCGTATCCAGTGGTGAAAATAAATATGGGTTATATTATAACTATATTATAACGGTATGTTTTAAGCTTCATATATGTTAAATAAAGTTAACCTAAAATTAAGTGAGGAATCCAAAAATTCAGTGGTAAATTTTTTAGCACCTAGTTTAAAAGGAACATCCTGTGTAACCAGAAATGTTTTCTGTCTGTACACCGTATGATTCGCTGCAACTTCTATTTGACATATTTTTTCTCTTAAATGATGTAAAGAGTATACAGTATAGAAAAATTTTTGTATATTGTATTATTAATCTAACAAAAAATTATAGAATATGCAGTGTGTTTCAGGATAGATGCAACAAGATATATGGCGGACAAAACATTTTAAAATTTCGAATGCCGCTTGGGAATTCAGATGATTGATCTAAAATTATGTCATAAAATGAGTTAAATCGATGTTATGTAGGATATTTTAACTACGTTATTTTCAAGATAGGAAAGAAATTCAAAAAATAAAATTGTTCAGTGTATTTTTTGTCCCCTTCAGTAATATCCGTTTGGTTCAATGACTCTGATGTTTTTCTTTTTCAATATTTTTAATTTTTTGTTGAAAATAAGAATGTTATGAGGAATAGTTGTCCATAGATTTGCATTATATCCATCCATCATACCTCTTGTCACATTTATCCTGAGAGAATGTACATATTGATCAAGAAGAGAACAACGTATGATGTTTTTTCTTTTGTTAAATTCTCCGGATCTTGGGTCCGGTTAATTCTTCAACCATGCTGGTCCGCAATGCTGAATTATTACAAAAAAATGTAGTGTAAATCCTGTTTTCTGCTGGAGATACTAAAAAAATATATGCAATTTTTGTATTGCTTAATTTTCTGTTACTTTAAACCAACAAACTCTTACCAGGAAGTTTAAACCAAGTTCTTTCTTTAAATGTGAGTAATGATAGTCAATGTACAAAAGAAATTGTGTAATAATTGAACGGGTTTTAGAAGAAAGTGAGATCGAAATATTGAGTTATACTCAAAAAGAGTTTTTTTAAATGGATATGAAGACCATAAATCTCTTAGGAGACATGTTCATATTATATTCCGTCTTTATTTTTTGGCTTTACAGTATACTTGTAAGAAATAGCCCCACCTTCTGGAAACACCATGTATAATTCTACTGTATTGCTGAATGAAGTATCCTCCGTTTATTCTTATTCCGCTAACGGTATTATCATATCCTTTACCTCCTTTTTCCTCTAGTTTCAGAGTAACTCTTTATTCCTTCATAATATCCTGTAATTATAACACCTTCTCGTATCCTCGCTGTTCTTTATTTCTGATTCAATTCTTTTTTTGCTGCAAAATAATTACAAATTTATCTCCAATAAGTATTTCGGACTTCACAAAAAGCTGTAGGGCCCTGTCTCCATTACTCAAACATATCTATATGCAATAAACTTGTTAGATGACTTGGGGGCAGTTAAAACTTTTTTACAGCACGCATTATGTTACTATCATTCTTCTAGTTGTCATTTACTGCATCATTATTTGATCAGTTCATCATGGTGTTCTCTTTGTCTATTTTATTAAGAGCGTATTTCCTGTAACATATTGTCATAACTCATAACCTAGCAAAACAGGGGGATGTTATTCTTGTAAGGCGAAAAGTATAGTATAAACTAAAATATGAATAATGTCACAGTCAAATAATTACAATAATGTAAATGCTGAAACTGACGAACTGGAATATACATATTTTTTCACTTATTTAAGTAGGCCTATTTCAGCTACCACACCATCATCGGCACCAAGTTTACATCCCTCTCGTGAGAAGGTGACGCGAGCAGGTCCCCTCATCCACTATACCTCACCGTGATCTGATCTGGCTCGGATGTGAACTGAATTCGTCGAGGCAGAAGGACGCGCCACTCTCCTTACCCAATTCTTTGATCGCATCATAGGGCCTTATTGTTGGTTTTCATTGCAAGGCGAATTTTACTACTCTGTTTTGTTCATTAATTTGTATTAATGAAAACCAAAAGTGTACTTAAAATTTTATATATGATTACTCTCATAAGGCCCTTTTCATCCCATTAACAGTCATTCTAATTTCCTCACTTTTTTTACTCCAATCCACTCTAGAAACCATCAGCATGTGCTTTATGAATTGAGTGATATTAATTCTTCACAGTCTTTACATTGTAACGAAGTGATTTTTCCGTTAATAGTTTTCTATTGTAACCAGACCTAAATGGGTTTTTCGTTCACTTTGGTACACCCTATATATGATAACTTGTGTTGATATTTCTTTTAAAACCGTTGTGAACCGAAGTTAAATTTATTTTGCAAGTTCGGTATTTGAAATAACAATTATGTCTCTAATATAATTGTTTCAAACCGGTTTCTTTTCATGGTAATCTTAGTTTGCTGTATTATCCTAATGATAAATCTATTATTGTGTTTGTACTCGATCAAGTAAGAGGAAAGTAGTTTAATTTAATTTAGTTTGATTTCAAAGCAAGTTGAAATCATTTATTCATGGTAAAGAAATATGTTTCTATTTGTTTAATAATTTACGAATTGATTTATTTTTTAAATAATAGTACTTTGCCGTTTTAAATTATTTCTTTTCGGAAATATAGTTTGAAAATTATGAGAAGTATATTTTATAAACATTTGTTTATATGAATTAACACAGGGAATTTATTTAAATACGATGCGCTGAGATAAGCTGAAATAACGTTTGCGATCAGGCGTTTTCGTATAAAATGAATCACACCGCGTGAAAGAGTCGCTTGTCTGCGACTTCTTCGACTTGTCTTCTACTTGACTTCTCCTCCACTGACCACTCTAGAAAGCAGCACTAAGCTCCCGATCTCCAGTGTGCTCCGCAATCCGATAGTGGTAAGAATTACTTTGACCGTTTTACTATTTTTATTTGCATTCCCATCATTTACCGTTTGTGTCCGAATTTACCGTTTGTATCCGAATGTACTGCTATATTATTTTGTCCGAAATGTCTGAATGAATCAGAGATATTTGGGAAAATTCGCGATTCATTGATAAAAGTAGGCTATTTAACCGCTAGCATTGAGAATCCGCGGTTGTCATTATTTGTTGGAGCTGGCGTAAAGATAGAACTGTAAGGCCTCGTATGTGGATAGTGTTCCGTCTCAGTCATAGTTTAATTACCAGCAAGGTTCTAAGACCTCGTCTGTGGATTGGACTTCACTAGGTGAACGCAAAGTGGCATAACTGAGATTTTAAGGCCTCGTATGTAGATAGAATCTCACGCCGTGCCCCAGGAAGCTATGTATTAACCGATCCGTCCGTCAGCTGTGCTCACTGAATTTAAATTGTAAAGAAGATAAGCTTGAAATTGATGTGATAACCTATCGCACTGAGCTATAAGTAATTACCGAGCGTTACCGTTCATGCATCTACGCAAATATTTGGTCTAGTTAGTTTAAGGGACAGTTTATACTAAAGTACGAGTTAGTAAACTAAACTACAGTTCTACAGAGTTAGAAGAGCAACGGGGATATCCGGTTGTCATTGTTTGTTGTAGCCGACGTAAAGATAGAACTATAAGGCCTCTATGTGGATAGAGTTCCGTCTTAGTCATAGTTTCACTGCCAGTAAGGTTCTAAGACCTCGTCTGTGGATAAGACCTTACTAGGTAAACGCGATACGGCCTAAGTGAGGTGTTACGGCCTCGTATGTGGATAGAATCTCACGAGGTGCCCTGTGGTGCAATGTATTAGCCCTTCCGTCCGACACACGTAGTCAATGAACCCTAATCAGGGATATTAGAAGCTAATCTTAAATTATAGCACGCTCGCGATTAGATAGTCATATATACCGCCTGTCCCTGGACTGTCCTCCTTCACTTGTGTCTTTCTAGTACTCCGTAACCGCTTACCACTAAATATATTGCTGCACCGACCGCTTCCCGTAATACCTCTTCATTAACCGCTTGCTGTAGTTACCAATATTAGCGGTTGCCGTACCCTTGTATTATTTTGAACCACCGCTTGCTTGCTTTTGTAGATGTTTGTAGTAAACATTTGAGAGTAATACCATAGTAGTAGCTTCCATAACTTAGCTGTACTTGATATAACCGATTTTCTTGCTATAACTTTTTGCTTGGTTCCTTGGTTGCTTACTTGTAATATAGGTTAATATTTACATTGTATTACAACATAACTATTGTGTAGATATTTATTTTTATATGTGAAGCAGTCTTAAATAAATAGAGTAAGTGAAGTTGAACTTCTGCCTTTTATTTAAAATAAAGATATAAGTAATAAATCTGTTTGTACACCAAGAATCATTTTCGGCAGGTAAGGTGAAGTTGTCAATTGCTACGCAATCGACAACCACACACACACAGACTGCCTGGCATTCCGTTTCTTCACTGAGTTATCCTAGCTTCTATCATACCGCTGATAGAATAAAGTAGTGTTCCTACACCTTAAAACAGAAACTGGCGCTCGACACCGTTACCGTAATAAAAGTACAAAGTACTGAGGGGTGCCAAAGTGACACAAAACAATAATTACCATTTTGCATACGTCACAACATATATAGTTAGCGAGAATGTCTCTTCATTTCGAGGTTACAGAAATGGCGTGTTCTTCTCTTCTTATATTTATGTATCTATTGGTTTAACTGATGTAAGTGATGTATGTATTATCGAAGTCTCAGTATTTGTGAGAGTTTCTCATTATACCGCACCTGTTGCTACATCTTAAAAACCGTTTCCTTAAAATATTTTCTTAACTGCATCCCTAGTCACCGAAGTGACCCCATGAAGATCATTTTGTGTTATGTAAAGATAGACGAGATGCTACAGCTCTCATGCAGGAATGAAACAGCAATGTTTTGATTGGCATCAGTCTTAATGTTCATGTGGACTAATATTTAAACTTTTACTGAAAGTTTATCAAAAGTCGAATACGAAACGATATTACTCTCATTCATTAACTTAGAAAAATAGTTTGGTGGCTTGTGAAGTTTAACTAGCAGAACAGGGGTTTCGCAGGGTGCGGGAGAACTAGACATTTATTTCTGGTTTATTGTAAGTATTTAAAAAACTAAATATAGTATGACATCTAAAAAGGTTTTAGGACTTGGCTCCTATTCTAAGACTATATTAATATATAATTTTCATTTGTTAATTTTTGTTACAATTAAATTTTGTGATCTAACAATAAAAGTAGATAAGTAAATACTTTCATTGTCAGAATGTCAGTTCATGAATTTTAATTACAACAAAAATTAACAATTAAAAATTTACAAGAAACCAAAAATAAACACTAATTTGTCTCAATTTGCATCCCTGCTTATGTAATACCCAATAATTATTTTATTATTTTTTTCTAGAAAAGTTATACTGCTTAAAAACAGTTAATATGCATATAAAAAGACTCATAATAATCTATATATCATTTGCTTACAAAGACATAAATTATACGCTTATTAAGAATTAAAGCACCGACTTTCAGCATTCCACAGCCAAGTGAATGTCGGACGGTTTGATGTTTAATTAGGCGTAATCTCGAAGCTGTTGAAAATTAACAAGCACACTTCTGTAAACAAATGTCGTATCGATTAAGTCTATTTTACTTGTTTGATATTTCAAGGTATTGTCAACAAAATTCAGTCTAAATTTTCTATTTTTGCGATACCTTTTTAAAAGAGATAATTAATTCATTTATATGCTTCATCAAATAAGCGTCGATATCAATATATCAAAGGGAAGGTTGCCAATTCCATTTAGCATTTTTTGGTTTTAGCTAGCAAAATTATACAACCAAATAAATTATATTATTTGTATATATTGACATACATATCTGCGGGGTCACCTGGACAGCTGCCTCGATCTTGGTGACGTCACACGCCAGATGTCCACCCGACACGGCTGGTTTCCGACATAGGGGTGGTTTCCCGTACATTACACCACCACCAGCGAGATAACCAAAGCCACACGAATTTATTTATATGCATCGCTAAACCGTAAATCAGATTTATTTTATACTTAATGTGGATATGGTTTGGTTTTGCTGTCATACACAATTAATATAGAATATACGTTTAGATTTCATTCAATGCTAAACATAACCAAAAAAATTACTTGGTACATTCAGGTTGATCATTTTACGTGCCTGACTTGATTTTCTGATATTAATTTCGAGATAGGAAAATAAAACAGAAACTTAAGTTACAGATTGTTTCAAGTGGAATTTGATACGGAAACAAAAAAAAAACAATTGACAATTGATCAAAATGCCAAAATTTTCAAAAAATAATTAGTGCGAAATAAAGAACTGACGCATTTTTCTTTTTAGTTTTGTGATGAATGTTTATTTTGAGAAGAAAGTGCAGTTTTGAGGATTTCTGGCTTAAATTTCATAAGGCAGATAACGTCAGAATATACCGAGGGGACGTCCCATGAGATCTAATTCCCACGACATCTAAGTCACATAAGATCTAATTCTAATAGCCACCATGTATATCTGTTCAGGTTTCCGAATGAGTTTTATATAGACCGGTAAAATAAAGTCAGTTGAGATCTAATTCCCACGATATCTTATTCCCACGAAATCTAATTCCCACGTGATCTAAAACTCTGATGCCATTTTCTCATGAGATCTACCGCATCACCCTGTATATATGTTCGGCTTTTCAAATGCGTTTTACCTTGTAACCTATCTAAATACACCGATTTAAAATTCCCACGAAATCTAAAAACATGACGTTTCCTTAGATACTAATACTGCATTACATGTGCAGCATTCAGAGGCGTAGGGACATGTAAGGCAGCGGACTTACTACGTCAGTTTTAAAAATAATGCGGGAATATAACTTGAAAATAAAAATATATTGATTTTAAAAGAATTACAGGATTTACTTACTTTTTAAACTATAAACCAGGCAAAGATGTACAGAGATGTTATTGGACTGTAAAGTGAACATAAGGTTTTTTAAGAAAACAGAGCTGTTCAATTTATAACAAATAATCATGAAGTGGATTAGATCCTTTGATATGGCGACAGTAACACTGAAGTTCAAACGAACTCGTGAGGTATTGGAGTCCATAGTAGGACCGCCCGGCAACAGTTCTACTGGAAAAAAAATCATGGGACTTTTGAATTGGTCTATTCGGAAAGCCAAACAAATATACAGGGTGATAAGTAAACTGGTTGAAATTAGATCTTGTGGGAATTAGATCTTATGAAACTTTCTTCTCGAACTGTTTGGAATTTGAAATCGGTATTTTTAAGTACGTATCCATAATAAAACACATTCGGAAAGGCGAACAGATATACAGAGTGATGCGTTAGATCTCGTTAGAAAATAATTTCAGAGTATTTAGATCTCGTGGGAATTAGATCTCATGGGACGCACTCTATACCGAGTGAACAAAAAAAATATAAAAAAATACAAATTTTTTTTAAAGAAAAATACGACTGAAATGAAATGCGTGCTTAGCTAAATACCTGTTTTTTTTGTGACTTTTTTTGACTTTATAACTATGAGTGACAAAGATGTTCCTGATCCGTAAGCTACTACTTTCAGTAACTTGTCCGCTACTATTGATGCTACTCAAGCGCTCGATGTAAATAACTTATTGAAGCTGATAATGCAGGCAGCTTTGCAGATTTTGGTTTCTGATGTGGCTCCTCTAAAATCGTATCCCATTGTACCCAATGGAATTACTCATCCTAAGTACCGTGAATCCTATATCAATATCAGTCACAGTCGAGGTAAAAGAACCTTTAACTCTTATTTAGTCTTATTTCGATCCGAATAAAAACAATGATCCAGCTCATGACTGGTTGAATGATTTTAATCATGTGAGAATTAAGTATAAGGTTGCTGATTACTTGGTAATAGTGAAAGCAGAAAAAGCTCTACGCTGTGAAGGTCGTCGATTTTATGATGGGTGGGCTCTTTTGTCGCGGACATGGGCTGCATCTGTAGAAGATTTGCTGTCTGCCATTCCCGATCATGAATCTTTGGGTACCAAATCTAAAAAAGTAAAATGTTCTCAATTTCAGACATTTAGTGAATATGCTAGAATTAAAATTAGAGACCTGTTTCATTTTCATGCTAATTTACCTTGAGAGAAAATATAGTGCATTGTAATTGAGGGTATTATTTGCGACTCTATCTACGATAGATAGTGTATGATTATGAGATCCTAAAAAATTTAATCGAATTAATAGTAATACTATGACGTTACGAAGTGACAGGAATAAGAACTCATAGTAGCGACCGTCTCAATGCTGACCTAAAGTCATATAAATGTCGCGTATAGAAAATAAGTTTTCGGGTCAATACTACAATTGTGGAAAAAAATTCCATTGGCTAAAACAAATGCAGATGTAGAAAAACAATTCAGTTTTTCTAGTAAGCTCACTACTGAATATAGCTTTTGCAAAAGAAAAAGCCACAATGAGAACTCTTGCTAGAAGAAGAATTGAAAGCCTAAAATATTATGTCAAATGTTCGGCGATGAGCCATTATGTCCAACAGTTACAATTCCTGGCAAGGATAATGCAATTTTTTTTTCTACTTAGTAGATGATAGTGGTGCTGATATGTCACTTATTCACGAAGACGCTATTTGTCAAATAAATGGGTACCTTATTTCTCAATAGTTGATCTTGGAAGTAACAATTGAAATAGATTTTCTTGTTGTGCCTAACTTTACCATTCCGGAGGAAGATGCTCTAATAGGTTTGGAACTATAAGTCGTCCCGGATTAGAAATTGTCCTCCGAGAATTTGGTATCGACCTTCGTCTTGGTACATCTATCCAAACTTGAGTGTGCTCGTTTCCCAAAATTATACTGTCAAGATTAGACGAGCGGTAAGAGATAATGTTGCATAAACTTCTAGATGCGGTCTCTACATACTTCTGTGATTATTACTGGAAAATTACACATTCAGTTAACCGAGGACAGTACTGTAGCTTTTTCTCCACGTGAAAAGAATTATACAAGATTTGTTGAATGAAAGAATTATAGGAGAATCGATTCATCACTCTATTTAAATTCGATTGTCTTGGTCTGAAAAATGGCTCTTTTAGAACGTGTGTGAAAAAGTCTATCAAGGACCGTTTCTCTTTGCCAAATATACAAGATTTTATATTAATTGGGAGAAATGCATCCTCTTGGCTTTTGAAACTGAATATCTGAGAGCAGTAGTCGCAAATGGTACCATCACACCTAGTCCTCTTAAAATTAAGGCGCTAACCAGAACATCTACTCCAAAAGATGTGAAAGGCATTAGGCAGTTAATTGGCCTATCTGGGTATTTTGGAACGTTTAACGAAGGGTATTCTCTATTAACTGCTGCTATTAGCCAATTGCTACGTAAAAATGTTCCATTTCAATGGACTAAACTCGGGGCTGACATATAAGAAAATATTCGGAAAAAGATAAAAAAAAATTGAAAGGATATTTAATCCACTTACAAACTGAGCTCTACACAGATGCAAGTTCACTGGGAATTGCTGCAGCTCTGGTGCAGAAAGAAAAAGGACTTATCTATCCTGTCGCCTATTGGAGTAGAAGAACTACAGAATGCGAATCCAAGTACCATTCCTATGACTTTGAAACCCTTGCTCTTGTCGAAAGAGTTGAACATTTTCCAGTTTAACAGAAGTATTTACTTTACTGTTCATACTGATTGTAATTCAATGAGAACAATGGGCCTTGGGCGAGAGTTTACATCCCAAAGGAGCCTGATGGTGGGTAAAACTACAAGATTTCAATTTTATTAAAAAGTGTCAATAAGGATGTAAAATGGGGCATGTTGATTATATGAGCAGAAATTCAAATGTGTAAGAAGTAAGGTTTCAAATAGGTCTAAAACAATAAAATAACTTCAAATCTAAGATGCTTCTTTGTCAGTAGTTGAAAAAAAATGTCAGATGGGTTTCAAATTGAGGATGGCTTGATTTATTATATGATTATAAAGGCAACCAAAACTGACAATGGTCTCCGGTGTTTTATGTCAGTTGCTGGAAGATTATTGGTGATGAAAACTTACCATGATGATGCAGCTCACATAGAGCGGGAAAAATCCATAGCACGGCTTAAGTAAGAAACTTATTGACCACGGATGGGTCAAACCCTAAAGAAATATATCAAAAATTGTCGAAATTTAACAAGCAAAAACCAGACTGGTAAAAAATGTGATATTTACAGTTGGATGAGAAAGCAACTGCCTATTAAAGTTTGGCACATTGTTACGACCATCATATTGGTGATCACGACATGGGGTTGCTTGGCATGCGAGAGGGTATTGAGAGCCCCAAAAATAATATAGAAAATAATGCAAACAAGAATTAACTAGAACACAGTTTATTGAAATTAATAAACGGAATATCAACACCACAGTTGATTACATAACAGCAATGGATATCTTACCAAGAATACAACATGTTCAGGAGATGTGTCTGTACCAATCTTCTTTAATTGAATGATCCCTACCCATCCTTCTTTGGGTTTATTTATATTTTTAATAGATGCTCAATCAGCAACTTCCATATTGAGTTTGACTTTTAGGTTCAACAGTTTATTATTGTGAATGAAATTTGAAAGCTTGCATTATTCTTTGTCTTTAATAAATAGGCAATAATGCATAATTTAGATTTTATATTAACATAATTATTTAAGTTTATGATTATTCATTAAATTTATTTATAGGGAAATTGTTGATTGATATTTTGTCTACTTATGGTTACTAAATAAAATATGTAGAATATTCTCTATATGACAATATCGATCATGCTGGTCTTTTGATTGAATCTGATAGGTGTACACAAATTCTAGTCATTATTGATTCAAAGTACTCTATGCTTTATTCTATTAGGAATAAAAAAACAGAGTATACCATTGTGGCATTGGGAAAAGTATTCCAGTGACTTGGAAAACCACAATGAAATGTTGCTGACCGAGCCGAGCCAAATTTAAATATTTTTTATCTGAGAATGGCGCAGATTTGCATTTGACTGCTCTAGAGGAAATGATCAGGCAGAACGAGTAATAAAGACACTATTCAATTTAATTGGAGGCATTTTAACTGACAAAAAGGAGGCAAAGTTGTCGTAATTCCGCAAATTGAAGCAGTTCTTAACTAAACTGCAAGTAAAAGTACTGGGTTTACTCCCAATTTGATAATGTTTGGCAAAAAAAAGTGATTATCAGAAAAGAAATTTTGGCACCACACCTGAAAATGAAATTGAAAATCTTTCAGAAATAAAAAAGAAAATAACTAATTGCATGAAAAATGGCAGGAAGCTCAAGAGGTTGGTAATAAATTTTTGAACACTAAATGTCGAACATTTTATTTTTAAGTTTAGGATCATTCTGAACCCTTAGTGGTTTCTAACAAAAGCTTGACCTTAAGCGACGATGTCACCGACACTCAAGAAAGGTATTGATAATTGTAATCTAATTTTAATGTTGGTAATATAAACATTTCACTAGAAACATTTCGATTGTAACAAAAACATCGACGGTGCGACAGAATATTTTTAAAAGGGATATTTATATTTAGCATTTTTCTGGTAATTTTGTGGTGAATGTTCATATTTTGAAAATAAAATGCAGTTTTGAGGATTTTAGTGTTTAATTTCATAAACAGGCCCATCCCTACTCGAGAGTACAAGGGGTGCTTCTCACACCGGTGGCAACGTGGCATATACGCGGCAAATATTCACAGTTTAAAAAATTATTAAAGTAAAGTAATTTGACTATTGTTTAAGAAACAAAAAATTGGCCCCTAAGTATACATGTGTATTTTGCATTTCTTTAACTATTTTTTTTTTTTTTTAGATGTCTGACGGAGGAAGGTGGCTCTGGATGGTAATATCAGAAAAAAACCTTCATTATTTCCATTCCAAAATTGGGCAAAAAATATGTTTTTGAGTTGGTAAAGGATAGGCGGCAAATTACATTTCGCACTCCAGCGGTTTACTAGTTAGGGACGGCCCTGTCCATAAGACAGACAACATATATGTATATAAAGTATTTTCCGGTAATAAATCTAGTCGGGTATCAGTAGCAGATTACAGAAAAAGATTTACAGTTTGGCCGTTTATTTTCTACTTATTTTTAGATAATGATTAAAAAAGTAATAAAAATTGATTAGAAATTAATGGAATAACCTTTTCCTTACCGGAGTCTACAATTTGAAAATGTCACATATTTTTAATATTTAAAATGTAATCATTGTCACATAATGCTCTATAAATATTGTCGTATAGTCTTTTAAAAAATGTCACGAAACGATTGGTATTATCGTGTATGGAAGGTTGACGAGGAGAACTTACCCAACCATCTTATTTATTTATGTAAATTTAGGTGAATCAATTTATATTCAATATTGCCTTTAAGTCAATTATATAACATTTATGAAGTCAATTTTATAGACATTTTTCTCCCTCTTAGCTCAAAGCAGTTTCCGTGCTTATATAAGTACTTTGGGAATTGACAATTTCCATATATTATTCTTTACGTACCTACCCCAATAAATCTTAGAATGAAATTAAACATAAACATGCACAATATATAAATACGAAGGAATAATAGTATTAACAAAATAACAATGGGAATAATCAATACATTTTTCCATTTTATTTTAAATTGACTTGAGGCTTTCAGAGCAATTATTTAACAAATGATAGTTTTTCTGGATATTTCTATGCTGTGCCATGCGTTCTTTCCATTCACAGGTACCTTCGTCTTGGATGGTGACGTCCAGCCACGGTCGACTCCAATGTAACTTACAATGTAACCTTAGTCTAAAACTAATTACACAGGCCAGCAAAAATAAACTTTTTAAAAATTATCTTAAATATTTTAGGTAAACTTCGTGTTGTTTTTAGTGCTGATTTCAAATATGACAGTCATTTTTTTCCATCACGTAAGGTTTTTTCATAATAAAGGTATTAGGATTAAAAAAAATACTTCAAATAAGATTTTTTGTTCATTAAAGTTTTATTAATGCATAGTCTTGACAAAAAGCATTTAAAGTTCTCTGAAAATTATTTAACTATTTATGGTATCTTTTTTCGCTGACTTTCAAAGCTCCTTTTGGTCCTTTTTCTCTTATGAACATTCTGCGGGTCGTCTCTCTTAAGCATCCGGCAGTAATCCGCATATTTACACTCCATCTTCCCTGGTATCTTCTTTCCATTTCTACCCTGATAAAATCTTTCACCTTGCTCTTCACTTATCACCTCAAGGCTTTTTGGAAAATAGTAAAATGCGAATCTTTTCTTTTATGTTAAATATCTTTTTATATTTACATTTTTATATTATTTTTGATCTGTATGGAAAATAATACACCATTGTCTGCATTAAAAAGTCTAGTAGGTATTCTAATGGGTTTTATAATCATACAAACAAATTACCATTAAATTAGCCAGATTTTGTGTTTAATATCAAAATAAAAATCGCTTATTGTAAAAAACCATACTTGATGGATTATATTTCCTATTTTTACCGTAATCGGCACCCAAAAAACTATAAAACTCACTAATTTGATTAGGACAATTTTACCATCGCAGGCCTGTATTATTACTAGTAGTAAGCATATACAGGGTGGTCCGAAGTTTACCTGACAAACTTCGACACGTGATAGAGGGACTTAAAATAAGCCGAAAAGTTCCTATCAACTTACATCCTTAGGGGATTGCTAACAAAGATACAGGATGTTAAAGTTTTGTGAAAAACAAACAATTGCCTCCAGTGGCGCCGCCAGAGGGTGGTGGAGATGAATTTTTCGCCGAAACTATGTTACGCCACTGTTTTGTCCAGTTGATTTTGAGATTGTTCTATTCAGTGTTCAATTTGGAAGAAAGAAGGTATCTTTTAGTTTTTTCGTACAACACTTACTTTTCGAGTAAAATAGTAAAAAGCATTTTCATGACTAAACTTTATTGAAAGTTTTATCATTTATTTCATAAATTACAGAATTTATGTAAAAACTAAGAACATAAATAAAACTCATTACCAAACAGTGAAACACAGGAAATTAAAGAAGTTGCTCAAATTGGAGCCCATTCACTTCAATACATTTGTGACACCTCTGAATTGTGGAGTTGACAACGGCGGATACTTGATGATGATTTTCCCTCATCTCGTTGCAAGCTTGTTGGATACGCTCAAGTAGCTGATCTCGCGTTGTCACCGGTGTAGCATAAACTTTTTCTTTTAAATAACCCCACATATAAAAGTCTAAAGGCGTGAGGTCAGGTGATCTTGGTGGCCAGGCCACCGGACCTTTTATAATATTCTCCTGGGCGTTATAATTGTTTCCCACACTACCTATCCATCTCTCAGGATAATTAGCGTCCAACCATTCGCGCACCACCCGTCCAAAATGCGCCGGTGCTCCATCCAACTGTATCCAACTTTCATTTCGTACATCAAGGGGAACACCTCCCATTATTTCGAGAAGGTCATGAGTGAGGAAATCCCGAAACATTCTGCATTTAGCCTAGGCGGCAAGAAGTGTGGGCCACAAATGTTGTTGCCAATAATACCCAACCAAACATTTACACTAAATTCATTTTAAAATGATCGAAGGCGGGTTTGGTGAGGATTTGCGTGTGCCCAAACATGCATATTATGGTGATTCACTACTCCAGCTCTGGTAAACGTCGCCTCATCGGTCCATAATATTTTTCTTAAGAATTCGGGATTCCCCTTTACAGAGTTAATTAGCCAACGACAAAAATTTAAACGCTTCTCTGTATCACCGGGCTGTAAATTTTGTACGGGATATAAATGATAAGCTTTTCTGTGGTCTCGATGTAATTCTCGTAGCACTTTAGACTTGAATGTTCCTAATTGTTGTGCTGCCCTGCGAAAACTTAAACTTGGATTTTCGCCAAAAGCTCTAAGAATTCTTCCGTTTCCATTTCTTCCAATATTTCTTCGATTTTCATTTCTATTTTGTCGGTTATCTCGCAATTCCCATTCGCAAAAATTGCAATGGGTGTCTGTAAAAACTTGAACATTTAGTCGTCTCCTATTTGGATACCTCCTTCGGTATTCTCGAACTGCCTGTTGAGCATTGTCAACACAAAACCCATAAATAAAATGAATATCAGCATACTCTTCATTGCTGAACAATCTTGGCATCTTGTAGCTTGGTACACAACACTAGCACTAGTTTTGACAAGTCAAACATTGACTGACAACACTGTTTCATTGTTTACCAAAGGCAACTAGGATTATTAATTTTATCATTAATGTAGGAAAGATTTTACTGTTTTAGTAGAGAAAGCAGAAATAGCCGTTTTACTCGAAAAGTAAGCGTTGTAAGAAAAAACTAAAAGATACCTTCTTTCTTCCAAATTGAACACTGAATCGAACAATCTCAAAATCAACTGCACAAAACAGTGGCGTAACATAGTTCCGGCGAAAAATTCATCTCCCCTACCCTCTGGCGGCGCCACTGGAGGCAGTACAAAGATAAGATTTTATGAAACAATAGAGACTTAAAAATCATCACCGCCCCTAAAACTTCAAGTCGATAGCTTTCGTCATTTTAGAGTTATTAAAAAAATTGTTTGGTTTTCACAAAACTTTAACATCCTGTATCTTTGTTAGCAATCCCCTAAGGATGTAAGTTGATAGGAACTTTTCGGTTTATTTTAAGTCCCTCTATCACGTGTCGAAGTTTGTCAGGTAAACTTCGGACCACCGTGTATATACCACTATTAACCAAGCAAAATGGTCCCAGATAATTGTCCTTTCCGTAGTTCAAGACAGCAAATCATAACGGTATACCAAATTTAAAAACAATCCAAAAAGTATATCCATTTTTTCAAATATAATGATTTATTAAATACAAATTTTCATTTACATAATTTGGGTTAAAATTGCACACGGTAAATAAAATAAATTGGCAGAAATAGAGCCTGATTTGTTCTTTTTGCCATTAGTGCTATGATGTCAGATTTTAAAAAAAAAAAAAAAAAAAAAAATTTCTCGGGATTGAAGGTAAAAGAAAGTCGTAGGTGCGTGTGCACCTAGAGGAAAGCAACATGATAAAAAAATGATTTTGATATTCTTCGCAACAAAAAATTCATTCGATAATCTCAAAAAATAAAGATTTCCTATGCTACCTTAATGTGGACACACTGTATACACACAATGATAACTCTCACACTAGAACATTATGTATATGCAACAATTAATACTTCTTATTGTGTACATTTGTTGCATGTTGTAGAAAACTGTAAGAAATTAGATTATGAAAAAATACTGATTTTTCAAATTGTAAACTTGCACTCCTAGATAAAATTAATGAACATGACCTCTCTAACAGTAACAACACAACATGCTCGAAATTTATTCTCATAAGCTACAAACAATAGCACATGCTTGTAGAGTATAATGAAAGAGCGTAAACAATTGATACAAAAGACATCGTCAGTGCTAAACTGTGGGAACTGCATTGGCACCCACCGTCCACGAAGATTACAACACTCCAGGGACGCCGAAGCACGTGGCGTCGTGTATGTCAAAGAACACGCGTTTCGGCTTATTTTGTTGAATTGTGCACCACAGAGGCGTCGAAGTTCAGATCTTGCGGTGTATGAATTAATGCAGAACACGATAAGTAAAAGTAATAAAATGAACACGAAATATATAACATCATTTAATTTTCGTACGTTTCCGTATACTTATATACTTATCCATCATCAATGAAATTCAACATTTACATATTGTTGAATAAAACTAAATTAGTACAATTACATTTTGGTAGTTACTGTTATGTTTGGGTTTGTTTATGCGTGTATATTCGTTTGTGTATGTATTGCTTTTAACTGATCTATATTTGTACTGTTGGAGTTGATGCAATGTATCTTGTATACGATGTAAGTTTCGTCAAGTACTTTCGTTGATTAATTTCGTTACGAAATCAACACATGTATTCTTGAAAATACGTTAAGTTAAACGAGATTCTCTCTACATTTCAAGATAATATTCACAATAAAAACAAGAGATTATCTTAAATATTCTTTGTCCAATAATTATTTCTTTTAATTTATTTCATTCTGTTTTTTCACTAAACGATAATACGAACTTCATAAAAAAATATGAAACTAAACTATTTTTTTTTACTACTAACTTCAAAAAAATATGAAATAGTAAGTAACAAAAAAATAGTTTCAAAGACATTGGATTACATCTATGACATAAAAAATCTGTAGTGAAAATAGGATCATTACCGCTCATTGCATCTGGACATGGTCAGAAATTTTAATAACAGACAGATATGTCAACAAATTATTTGAAAAATGTTAATTTTACACCTTGTTATCAAAATTCGCCCTGCATATAGTGGCTTTTTGATAGGATTTGATCTAATCTGTAGATATAACGCAGATTAATTGAATCTATTATTCTAACAAACAAAAGAAGAAGATCAATAGATTTACTGACTTGGCGACCCGGGCATGTCGAGAATTTATGATATATTCTACACTATAAATAGCAAGATAAGTAAGATGATGGCATATTTTGTAACTTCATGTTTCTTAATGTTACATACTTACATATGATTGCAATTATTAACAAAATGAACAGGAATGAAGCAGTTTTATAACAAGTAGATATGGAAGTGCTGTCCCATGTTAACTACTGTAGGTACATCAATCTTGAGTCTTGTCCACCACTACATCCTGTTAAAGTTGTGTTCATTGAATACGACAATCGGAAAGTAAAAAGTAAATCTCGAAATGTCGTTTTACATCTTGAAAGCTCTGTATCTCATATATTTCTATTCTATATTTGCGGAAGTTTTTTAGTTATAAAAAGTTACGCTCTTAAATAGGTCATTATCATTATATTAAATGGGACAATGTGTGGCATCTCTACGCCACTGTTAAATTGCTACTGCTCTTCAATCATTCCCCTGTCGGTCAAATTATAATAGTGATACACCCCGAATTCACTATTCAGTATATACACTAATAAAATTACGATTCTCACGGATCAATTTTCGCTTGGGAATTATTTGTCTTTCTCATGTCTGCAAGGGAAATTCAATTACTTCGCTACAGGAAATGCTATTATGCACTTAGGTATTGGTTGTTTTTAAAAAAGAGTGCGTGTGCCGCACTCTTTTTGTATCGGTCTTTGATATACAGGTTTTAGTTTACGGTTATTAAAAGAGAAATTTTGTTAACATTGAAATTAACCAGTGACAAACAACATTCTTGTTGATCCCTGTGTATAAAAAAACGTGTTCAAAAATACTTCATTAGAAACAACATAAAAGCCCTCGTGAGCGAACTCACTTGAGGATGTATTTTACGTATAGATATTTAATTGACCTTTCTGTTAAATAATATCTTAAAAAATATATATGAAAAGCAGAGTCAAAAAGAGTATCCTCTGGAGAAGATTATAGGTAACATTCTATCTGTGGCAAACCAGGGGCCACGCGTGGCCAGAAAATTTTTTCATTAAAATAGACATCGTATACGTAATAATTAGATAGAGATTAAAAATATTACAACAGGTTAAATTGAAAACTGCGTTCTATTGTCCACGTGTTTATACTATATTTGTTTCATTACATAGTTGTTCTTGCACATTATTTTTAAAGAAATCTTATACAAATTAACCATCACTACTTTTACTAATCTGGCGTGGTTTTCCCTAAGACACCATATACTTAACACGACGAGCGTTTCGCCAACCAAGTTGACATCATCTAGAGATGGTTAACATTGTTTTAGTTTTAATCATCTCCAGATGATGCAAGCTGGGTGGCCAAGCGCGCGTCGATTGGAGTATATTATGGTGTTTTTGTGCTTTGTGGAAAACCACGTCAGTGCGGTGATAGCTTAACATCAAAGGTTCCAACTCACTTCAGAGCTACTTTCAATACATTATTTATATACACTGATATTAATCTGCGGTTGGCTGCTTGTGAAATATTATTAAAATTATTAAAAATAAAGATACTTTTTGCTTTTAAATGTCATCAAAAATTCTAACTGATTAATAGAACATGTGAAAAAATTGATACAAAGACGGATAAAAAGTTTGATTTCATAAGTGAAAGGCTTAACAGAATGGAAAAAACAGAAGGAAATAAGAAAAACTAGAAAGTAATTGAACTAAAACTGATATTGAGAAACGTATTGATACAAATACACTATATAGCAGATTAAATAATCTGAGAAATTTTTATTGCAGAGTCCACCATACTGCCGCAACGTGTTAACTCATAGTATCATATCCGAACTTTGGAAACATGCCCTTATTACACCAATTCTAAAAAAGACAAGATCTTTGCATTAAATGAACCTCAGATAATATCTAAAGTTATAGAGAAAATAGTGTACCTCAGCTTAAAGCTCATATCAATCAATACCATATTTTATCAATTAGTCTGGATTTGGATCGAATTACAGTACAACTACTGCACTTCTTGATGTAGTAGATGATACTTTGGGACCCATCGATAAATCTGAAATTATTATATCTATAATGTTGCATTCCAAGGCATTTGATAGTATACATCATTTTTTATTATTGGCAAAATTAATTACTTTTGACCCTCAAATGATGTCTTAGCTTGCCTCTAGCAGGTCCAAATTTTAATTGAAGAAGGAAAAATATTTGCTGCTGGTGTACCGCAAGGATCTATTCTTGGATCTTTGATGTTCATTTTATTTATACAGCCGATATAATAAAGGAAATTAAGTCAGAGTTTATGGTTATGCTGATGAACAGCAACTACATTGGTCTTTTGCACCTAATAAATTTCAGTTAGCGGTACAACAGCTAAATAATGACTTAGCTAATACTAATAAATGATAGTCTAAATCAACCAAAGACCACTGCTATGTTAATAGGTTTGGTAAAACAATGCGAAAAGCTAGACGTGGAGAATAAATACATCGTCGATAATGTACCATTAATATTTTACATCAAGAAGTGCAGTAGTTGTACTGTAATTCGATCTAAATCCAGACTAATTGATAAAATATGGTATTTATTGATATGAGCTTTAAGCTGAGGGTACACTATTTTCTCTATAACTTTAGACAATATCCAAGGTTCGTTTAATGCAAAGATCTTGTCTTTTTTAGAATTGGTGTAATAAAGGCATGTTTCCAACGTTCGGATATGATACTATGAGTTAACAAAAAAATTATTGTATGAGTAACACGTTGCGGCAGTATGGGTGATTCTAAAATCAAAATTTCTCAGATTATTTAATCTGCTATATCGGCGCATTTGTATCAATACGTTTCTCAATATTAGTTTTAGTTCAATTACTTTCTAGTTTTTCTTATTTTCTTTTATGTTTTCCATTCTGTTAAGCCTTTCACTTATATATTAAACTTTTCATCTGTCTTTGTATCAATTTTTTTACATATTTTATTAATCAGTTAGAATTTCTGATAAGTCTTAGTTAATGATGTATCGCCAACTATTGTCATTTTAACCATCTGGTAAGAATATGAAAATATGTGTACTTAAAGATTTTTTTAGTTTTTCTTATTGTTAATAATCAATTTTTGTAACACATATTCACTTCCAATTAAATACACCTTTATGGAGGTAATTATCGGAATTGTTTAAAATTGACTTTCTATATATTTTTTTTCAAAATTATTTGAAAATAATGTAGCAACGACATAAATCGTGCTGTCACTCACTGCATATGGGTATAATACAATTATTATATTTCTCCATTCCACAAATTTGTATTTATCAATTCCACCAATTATTATTAAGAATTTCTAAAGCACACAGAAATATTACAATTTCTAAAATCTATCACAAATAAATGGTGAAGTTCGCCCCTAAATAATGATGTTTTGTGCGTGCGTATTACAGGAAAATGAGTGAATCACCACGGTATTTACCCCTCATTCCTGCAATTCGTGCGGATATTTTAACACAGGACCCTTCGCTGCTTCACTGCCCTTGTTCAACCTACCTTTTGTTGCGTGACCTCTAAGATATATCATCATAAAACCCCGTGCGGACTTTATTTGGAACTAAAACTTAAATTAGTCTTACGAAGGGACTTTTGAGATCATCTGATAGTTAAAATGATATTTAAGATAATGGAATCATAATTCTATAAATAAAATTAATTAATATAAATACATGGTCGGCTAATGGCAATTTCAGCCCTTTATATCCTTTCATAACTTTTTGTTTATTATCCGATTTGTTTTTTGATTTTTTGAGGTTAAATAAAAACCAAGACTACATGCATTATAGAAATGGTACACGTTTATAAATAACACTGAAACACAAAATGGAGGACGTTATCAAAAATGGCTTTCTTTAGAAGTAACTGGCATTTGTTTTTGCAATTTTTTAAAAATAATATTAAATCTATCTTAAAAGGCATTTATTTTATCATTCAGCATTCAGCAGATATCTTCAAAATGGCATTTTTTCCTAACTGTATTTATTTTAAAAAAAATATGTTTTCTAAATTCTTTATTTATTATTATTTAAACTTACTACAAAAATTCTTTATTTTTACTTGGCCCCCAGATTTTTTATGTTTTGAGTTTAAATGAGCCCGGTATTTCGTAAAATGTCGTTTATTTTATTTTATATATTTATTATTTTATTATTATTATTATATATATTTTTTTTTTTGATAAAACAGAAAGAAGGTATTTTGGAAACAATTTATTATAAACAGTAATAAAAACAATAACACCTACAGTCTAAAAAAAATTTTCTCTATAACCACCATTATTGTTCACTACACATTGAGATCATTTTTGAAATGAGTAATTGGATTTATTAATAATTTCTCAGCGGACAAAAGCCCTGACCACCAGAGGGATACACTAATAATTAAGCCCGGCCAAGCGATGGTAGATTCAGGGTCGGGCGCAATACCAATGCCATCGCGCGCTTGTTTACGATGACGATGACACGACACACTTCAGTTGTTATCTGTAAGCCTGGCCAAGCGATGGTAGATTCAGGGTCGGGCGCAATACCAATTCCATCGCGTGCTTGTTTACGATGACGATGACAAGACACACTTCAGTTGTTATCTGTCGGTCGATGCATAGAGTACTAATAAATAATAAATAATGTTGAGCGTAAAGAGTAGAAAACGACCGTACGCTGATAAAGTGAATACAATTATCGGTGAATTTCCGGGTTTATTCTATGACGGATGTAAAATAATTTGTAAAGTTTGTGATCAAGACTTAATGTGCTGGAATAAATACGGCTACAAAATTCATGTTAATAATTTCTTGTTGATTGTCCTGCCAACAGTGAATTATTCTGTTTTAAGGGTTGGAATTTCGAGATCATCTTTGATAGAATGGCTTGGTGGATTTAGATCTGATCTGCTTGGTGGCCATTGGTCTGATTTGGATATCTTGCTCGTTGGGAAATACCAATGTTTTTCTTGTACGATGCTCTGGTGCTTAATCTTGCATAAACAAACATATATCTGTCATAAAATTGCCAAGTTTCTGGTAACAAATTTGAAAGAATGTAATCAATATAAATTCTTAAGTTTATTCTTACTCCTTGATTTATAAAATATATCCTAGTTTCCCCCAAGACAAAAAACTCTTAGACTAACCATAACTTGTAAGTCTAATATAGTCTAGAAATGTATACAAACAGTAAAGCAACTAGCAAGGAACAACACGGATACCTTTTGGGTGCCATGGTATGAAGGAATAGAAGGAAATGAGATTGCTGATAGTCTAGCGAGGAAAGGTGCAAGATCTTTATTAATCGGACCAGAATCATTTTGTAGAATATCTAAAAGCTACACAACAGACGAGGTCAGAAAATGGAAGAAAAAACATAAATCCTCCTACTGGAAGTTAACTCCAAGTCAAAGGCAAGTGAAAAATTTTTGAAACTACTCGAACTCAGCAAACCAGAATTAAAGATACTAACAAGCCTTCCCACATGTCATTGTTCACTGAAATACCTCTCTCAAAAAAATGGGAAAAGCTGAAAGCGACATATGTCGCTTCTGTACAGATCAAGCGGAAACCGTGGAACATACAGTGTGCTCATACAAAATCTAAATCCGCCAGAGTCTACGATATTTGGAGCAGGTATCCACAACCATAATCCCAGCAATGTTTTAGGTCTCTTCAGAAGCCTAGAAATTCACGGAGATCCATAGACATAAGAGTTATCCCTCACAAAAGATATTTTTAGATCACAGTGAAGGGAGACCACTGTCTCTATCACTCAATAGACAGTTTTCATTAACGTTTTGCTCTTGTTGGGCATTAGCATAAAATTTATTTTGTTCGTTTCGAGGTGACTGACCGTAAAATAATTTTTCGTCGTTAAACCAAATTTTACATACTGGTTGTCTGGGAGAATCTATTAAAAATGTCTTGTCCTCGCAAGAGCCTTTTCCGACAGACATCTTAGTCTTTGTACATGTACTCTTTTATAAAATTTTTAAATGTAAGTCACGTTTAGCTATTCTTCTTGCCGAGGATCGAATTATTCCAGTTTCTTTTGATGCATCCCTGACCTATTCCTGGCATATCTGCATCGCCACACAACATACTTTGTAATAAAATAATATTTTGAGGAACTCCTATAGAACGTACTCGTTCACTTCTTGTTTTCTTCGAACATCACCTCCATTTTCTCTTTTTCAAGAAATAATTTAATGTTCGAATATTATAATTTTTATGAGAAAATTCTCGCCAAATATTGCTTTCAAAATATATTTTTTTTATTAAAACTTTATCTTAAACAGAATTATATTGTCAATAAATGCTACGAACTCTTGGAAAACGTATATCGGAAAATCTTTGTAGCTTTGATAATGCAAGTGAATTTAAAAAAATGTTTTTAAATACACGAAAAATTTAGTAATCAGATTGGTGCAAAATAGATGTTGTAATTCCCTACGAGGTTTAAGTCCCTCAAAATTCCCTTTTGATCATTTTGTAAAGGTAAAAATGTTTTGTTATTTTGTAAGCACAAACCTTATTGAAATGCTTAGGATATCATTTAAACTCAAAACAAAAAATCTGGTGACAAATAAAAAAAATAAGAATTTTCTTAGTCAGTTTAATAAATAACTAATAAATAACGAATTTAGAAAACATGTTTTTAAAATAAATGTAGGTCAGAAAATACTAATGCGATTTAAGCGATTTTAAATTAAATATACAAAAAATTAAGATAGATTTAATATTATTTTTAAAAAATTGCAAAAACAAAAGTCAGCTACTTTTAAAGAAAGCTGTTTTTTAATAACATTCCGCATTTTGAATTTCAGTGTTAAACCTGTACCATTTAATGGCTTTAATGTACGTTAAAAAAAAAAAGAAAATGGATAATAAACAAAAAGTTAAGGAAGGAAATGTAAGGGTGAAATTTCCATTGGCCCATCCTGTAGGGCATAGGTCTTTAGAAATACGATAGGGCGGATTGCGTGCCGTAGGAGACACAATTATAAATATATAATACGTCGTAACAATAAATAAATTATTAAAAGTGAACTATAACTCTATATACTCTCTTTTTTGTCTGTCATATGCATTTTTTTCGCACACAGAAAATGATAAATTGATAAACTGATATATATTGAATAAGGAGAGAGAAAAATTATAGTTTCGAACAGTTCGCGTCTTCCGAAAATTTGTAGAACTTTTATCCGCTCTTAATTAAATAACTGTTGCTCCTATCCACAGTGGTTGAAAGACGGTTAATTTTGGCCAAAAATAGAAAATGTTAAAGTTTTACTATTTTAACTGAAGAAACATATTATTTTGGATGAAAATAAGACATTCTATAATTATATCGATTATTGATAAAATTATTAACATTTGTAGGTATACGAAATAGACACATTTTTTTAAATATTTTTTTTTTCCAATTTTTAATAAATATGAGATACTAAAATGAATTTTAAAATGCTGTTTAATAATATACACTGTATAATAGTTATTTACGTAATAATACCGGATAGTGATTCTTTACTGGGCGAGCGCCAGCGAGTCCTGAAAGCCGGCGAGCCCAACTAAGAGGGTGAGTTGCGTAACTTGCATAAAATATTTTTTTCTGCAACCATTTTTACTACTCAAAACACTTTTTATCCTGAAATATTTTGTAAACAAAATTTATAAAATTCAACTGACAGATTTCAGACGCTGTTATCTAAAGTGGTTAATTAGGCACCTACCCTATTTTTTTCAAACAAAAAAGACAAAGTATCAGTAAAACTTTACCAATCCCTTATGACACGTTACCGGGCTAGACTAGTAAAGATGTATTTTTCACTCAAAGAATTGGCTAAAAACAGTTAACTTTGTAGACGGTTGCAGAAAGAATATATAAATATATAAATACACAGATAAATATATTTATAATTTTTTTATATAATACACAAAATAAATTTGATGTCAAATTTAGTAAAAAGTAAACACAATAATAAGATTAGTAAAAATATATTAAGGTTCTTCTTCTGACGCATTATCTTCATCTTTATCATCTTCATCAAAATCGCTTTCTGTCCAGTCTCTTCTTCTCGGTGGTCTTGCTTCAACTAAAAGTTCCATCATTTCAGAATACACTGAAAATTTCTTTTTCTTTTTTTGTAAACGTGAGACTTGTAATCAAATCAGAACTTACCAATTGTCTATTGAGTAAGTCTTGATTCCTTTTAATTCTCAAAATTTATCTGGTAGAATTTTTCTATATAATTTGAGATCTTTGTTGCAGGATTCCTGGTCGACCTCGAGCTTGATGTGTTGATGTAGATATTTCCAAATAATTTTTAGTGTTTTCTTAAAGTACACTACTCAAATTTTGCCTCCCAGATTGTTTCCATTTTGATGCGAATTTAAAGCAAATATTACAAATTTTTTTCGAGAAGTGCTCTCCGTTCTGCATTACTGACTTCTTCCGGAATGCCATAATTTCACAGACTGCATTACAATTTTTTTTTTTTTTTTTTAGAAAACAACATTTATGTAAAATAACCTTAACTATCTTTTAAAATATTGTATTAATTGAGTTCTCTGATGATGGTGTAACCAAACGTTAGAAAAAAATAATAAAATTAGTTATACCAGACCGAAACCCCAAAACTTCCTTCTGAATTATCAAACTTGCATCCCCAATTCCAAAAAAGCAACAAAATGGAAAGGAATATTTGACCATTAATTGCACAACAGAAAACAGTTAAAGCTCTTCACTGTTAAAGGCTTATGCGTATTGAATACATTTTTATGGTGGCAAATATTTACATATATGAGTACTGTAATTATCCTACTACATTTCCATATAATTCGATTTATTCGAGAAGGTTCCTTTTCTTATTTTAGCCAAAATTAATCGTTTTTGAACCACTGTCTATTGTTTAATCGATATTTTTAAGCTCCTATTCTTTCTCTTCTTTCTCACACTTACACCACTTGTCTACACTTAAAATTTATTTTTATTTGCAAATAAAAAAGCGGCCTCTTGACCTTTTACCGCCAGCCGTCAAAGAAGCCGACATTTTTTATGTTGCAAATAAATTTGAAATAAACTTCTTTCAAAGCTTCTTCAAAATCTTTCAATTTGAATTTATTATTTTTTATTGCCACATAACATTCCACCAGTGGTATGGTGTTAATCGAAATACAGTAATATTAGGTTTTTCTACCATATTATGATGAAATGTTTTGTAAAAGCCATTAAATATTTGATCTTTTCGCCAAGAACTTATTTTTTCAATTTTTCTCGCATGGCAGCTAACATTGTCCAGTACTATTATTGAACCCGCCGAATTGGCACAACATTTTCCAAATAATCTTGAAAATCAGCTGTATCTTCTTGTAGTCACGAATGCTAATAAATAATTTTCTACAAAGCCATAAATACTACCAATATGAGTCATAACTAATCAGCGACCTTTTCCCGATAGTAGTTTTATTCCTGTGGACCAACATTCTAGATGAGCTTGAGGAATGTTTTTAATTAATTCTAATTACCCTTAAATTGTTACTATCTATTTTATAGTTGTTCTTAAACTCATGTTGAGCAACACTAAACTTATTTTTCTACCAAATTTGAGATGGGCCGTATCGAACTAGTTTGAATTGTCTCTAATCCTCGACTTTTCGTTTGTTTCAATTTTGTCTTTTGGATTGTCTAAAAGTTTTTAGTTCATTTCTATGAATGAACCACTTCAACCTATATCTTTAAAAATCTTAGTAGTCGTAGTCTAAGGTTTGTGATATCGAAATACTTGGAAACAATGAACAAACGTCTAAGGAAATCAAAATCACCCGTGTATTCGTAAATTTTTAATAAGGTATGACAGCGGTTCATTCATTCAATTATAAAATAACCATCCTGTTCTCTGAAACCATCAGTTTATCAAATTAGGTTTGCTAGTTTTTAACTTTTCCTTTAATACTACTTACAACTAAAGCAGAAACACGTGTGGTAGATTTTTAAATTTTAAAGTGATTTTCAACTGGTGAGTACCTTTTGTTTTATTTATTTTTGGTTTTACTGAACCGAATAGTTGAATAAAAATAACATATTGATCAGTCACACTAAAATCAAATTTTTTTTGTAATCCAAGTTTCACGTTTTCCCGGGGAAATAATTGTTTAAAAAGATATATTTACTTATTATGAAGTTTTTAAAAGTAGTAAATAATAATTAACAAAAAAATATTTTCAGTTATTATTTCTCATTTCACTTACATCAGTAAGTTCACATTATTATATACAAGAATATTTTTCCCCTAAAGGAGCGACCCGCTCCCATGATTGTTTTACCTTTTCCCAGCATCCTCAAAATTCCAAATTTATATACAATATTTTACAACATTTTTATAGTTTTTTGTCAACGACTTTATTAAATTCTCACTAATTGGATTGACGTAAATAAAAGATATTTATTAAAATAAATTTTGAATTTTCCAAACAAAATTCTCTTTTTGACCTTAATATTTTGTCTAAAATGAATGCTCGATAGTTTTTTGTTTTCAAAAATGTAAGTTTTGTTTTTCTTATGGCAGCCATATTGGATTTTTCGTTTTTCAGATTGCGCTTAAAAAAGAGCTTTCAGATAATGTATCATATGCTGAGGTAGAATTGTTTTTCAATGGACTAATTTTAAGAAAAGTTATCCGTTGCTTAACAAAACAAAGTAATAGGCCATGAAAACTCAAAAAGTTTTTGTAAAGCCAGAGACAAGGAAGTTACTAATTCAAATGGCGACTAATTATTACCTACAATCTATTGTAAATTGTTTTATTTGTACAATTTTCTAAAAATATCAATCATTAAGGTTTTATTTGTCATAAAACTGTTAACAAAGTATTCAAGATTTGAACAAAGAAATCCTTTTCATCAAGAGCATTCTTGCATGGAAAGTAGTTAGTAAAATTTGAAAAATGCTTATATAAAAATGACCAAATTCACACAATTTTCAGTAAAATTAAGTAGGCTGTAGTTTAAAACAAATAATAAGCATTACTGTTGACAGTTGTTCACTAAATAGTAGTGGCATTATTGTAAATTATTCAAGAATACTTATTATTACTGTTCAAGATTGCAAAATGGCGCACGAAGAAAAAATTGATATGTTAGAATGTTATTTAAAAGTAAATAGAAATTCGCAAAACGTATCGGCTTCCTATCTAGAAACAATTCCGGAGAGAATGCAATCACATAGAACAGTTTTTGGAAGAATAGTAAGCAATTTGTTAAATTACTGGAGTTTTGATAAAAAAAGGGACCAGTATGATATTGATAATGTTGACCGCACAAATAAGATTCTCGAAGCTGTTAACAATAATCCCCGAATATCAGTGCGACAAATTGCAAGCGAAACAAATATTCCAAAGACAACTGTACACAAGACAATAAAACAAAGGAAATATCATCCGTAAAAACCTACGATTGTCCAAGCTTTAAACAATAATGATTTTGGTAGAAGACTTGAATTTTATCGTTGGTTTAATCAGAAATTTTCAATCAATTAATGGACGTTTATCAGAAATTTTCAATCGAGAGTTATATGGACCGATAAAAGTCGTTTTACAAATTGTGGAGTTTTTAACAAGCACAATTATCACCACTGGGTCACAGAAAATCCGCATGTAACTACGAAAAGAAGATTCCAAACTGGTTTGGATTCAATGTTTGGTGCGGCATGATAGGTATTACCTTTTCTCTTCTTATTCTACTCCTATGATCTGCCTATAACCTTTTCCTTAATTATTATTTTTAGATCACCATTTAATTGGTTCATTCATTTTTCACAACAATTCAATGGGAGCAGCTTAAACAAATTTAAACCTTTACCCAAGACAAGCCAGCTTTTACAGAACAAGAATGAACAAATATACTCCGCTCGACCTGACAACTGCCCCGTCTCCGCCATACGCGGGGATGCTAGGTCGGCAATGGCAATAAATTGTTTTTGATTTGATTTGGTTCATTCATCGGAAAATAAACTACAACAACTTTTAGACAATCCAAAAGACAAAATTTAAACAAGCAAAAAGTTGGGGATTTACGAAATTAACTGTAAGAACTGGAATCAAAAGTATGTTGGACAAACTAGACAATCAATTCAAACTATAGTCAAGGAGTATATGACCCATCTCAGATATAGTAAACAAAGTCTAGTGTTGCCCAACATGCGTTTGTGAACAACCATAAAAGAGTAGCAATTTAAGAAATGTAACAAATACCAGATAGCTGGATACATCTGATAGCTTTGAAATTACAGTGTAAAAATAGTATGAATAGTGACAGAAGGTCAGTTCAGAATAGTCCGTTCTATTCGTTAGTGAGTCACGTTCATCGAACCGTAACAATAATAGGTATAAATAGGATAAACTGTTAGCATAAGGTTGGTTTTAATCATCTTCAGATGATGCCAACTTGGTTAGCGCAACACACGTCAGTATATGGTATTTTGGTGTTCTGTGAAAAACCACGTCAGTGTTAGCTTTATCAAAGGTTCCAACTCACTTCAGAACTTTTCCACTAAAAGTGATTTTCTGTTTTGTTTTTTTCCAGCTAAAATCCATTTCTCGCAGAGTTACACGTAATTTGTTTCTACTTATTTGAGAACCATCATCACTTAAATTTTGTCTGTTAAAATAGAATGAATGAACTTTTCTTTTGATGGCATTTCTATCGTCTTCATCTAGTACAAGGTATTTATTCTTTTTGTCATAAAAACAAACTATAAAGCTAAAAATTGATGAAAATTTACTTTGAGGTTTACTGAATAAAAATCGGTAGTACACTTCCCTTCCCCTTCCCTGTGGCCTCCCTAAGTGAAAAATATATACTTGCTACACATGAGCATCACATTTATTGACGAGGGATCGTGATAGTCCAGGTTTGTTTACTTGGTTACACTGATCAATCTCTCGTATCTCTTAATTTTCTTGTATCACGGATATTTCTTCATCATTTTCTATCGGGGTTGGTCGATTACTACATATTTCGCCACCACATTTGCTACACATAGGGATGCATGTAAGGTTCCCCCGGCGACATTTGCATCTTTTATTATAATCTACTTTGTACTTGAAGAAAACGAGTTTTAATGGGTTTTCGAGTGCGGGAGGGTCAGGTGTAGGGATTGGTAAAATATTCTACTATACACAGGACAATAAACAAAGAGAAAAATCAGCGAATACACGAAAACTAAAACGCAACATACACAGTCAGGCTGTAGTTGACAGTTCCCAAGGTTATTCCCCAAATGACTAGAAAAACTCTGTAACCATCGTGTAGAGGTTGTAGTAACTTGGCCAACTAAGTGTGAGCAGGTCTCCGTAATGTAAACTGAGCTATAGAATGAGGATTCCTATAAAATGTCGTAGCTAGCGCCTTTATCGCATCGGTTTAATGTTTTACTATATTTTATAAATGCCAATGTCATACACATAACTTGAGGTGCCCTGAACTAAACTGCGCCAATACATGTTCACGACTCTTCACCACCGCTCAGCACCATCTGCATGTTCAACACTCACATCCCAAATACCATATATTCAAAAAAAAATTAAAAAAAGGCACTAATCTAATTATTTGTGGTTCCTGAAGATGATTTGGGTGATTTCACAGTCCCACGTTTTTTTTCACTTAATAATATGTATATGATCGATTTTCCAATCCCCATCATATTTGACGTCATGTTAAATTACACTATCAACACTACTTGTTGGATTCTGGTATTTATTGAATTTTTATACTAACATGGTTGGATAGATTGAAGTCAATCAAATCTTTACTAATTAAACATTCCCTTAAAAAATTTTGTAGCAAAATCTGGACACTTAGCAGGCCTCACGATAGGTCTTTTTCTACATATCCACATATTTGTAAAACGTTTGTGGTTTTTGCATTCATTGTGCTGCCAACATCTGTAGTTTTACATACTGAAAAAAGTTGCATTTGTTCATAGAAATGTGTGACCTGACATTCTGACAATGAAAAAGACCTACTTATTATCACTGTTAAATCACAAATTTTAATTATAACAAAAATTTACTAAAAGTTCATGTTAACATAGTCGTTATAATAGTAACAACGTATTAAAACCATTTTAAATATTTATAATGAACCAAAAACATTTATACCTCTGCAAAATACCAAACTTCGAATAGTCGCTCACAGTTTGTGTTCTCATTCCATCTCCAGATTCAATAATATAATTAGTATTTCGACACATTCTGGCTAACTTATAGGCATGAAAAAAATTGAATAAATAAACAAATTCAACAAGTTTATCAAACAATATTGAGGAAACATTCGTTAAAGACATAAATTTTGGATATTAAAAAATTTGATATTCTATTTAGGTACTTCGTATTAATCATTTCTAGAATAAAACAAACTATTTGGGTATGACGTAAACATCCTTTCAAACCTAAAAGCCGGCCCGTTGAATTGCATTCTAGCGAGCAGAGATAGAGGGTCAACATACGACATACGCCGAGAACTACGCATAGCAGCAGGTTTCTGGCAACCAGTCACATACAGACGCTATTAAAATATGTACAGGGTTATTCATTATAAATTACTCACCCCTTATCATCGTTATTATTGCCTATAGAAAAAAGTTTTAAATAAAAGTTGTGTGGTTATGACTGAATTTTGTTAAAATGCTATCAAAAGTACAGTAGCGTGCAGATTTCAGGGGATACAAAAAAATAATATATTTTTTTAAATGGAATACTCTGTATATTATTAAATTTTTGGAATGATCCTTTGTTCCTGATTTCAAAAATATACTATATGTTATCCCTACCATATACCGTTTTTGAGTTATTAAACGTCGAATAACTTAGTTAAACTGGTTACTATAAATGTGGAAAAGTTAATATTATTAAAGTGAACTATGAAAATGACAACTATTATGTTTGATAAGTGACATTTCTTTAATGAAATAATCAAAATAGTTTACACTTAAGAAGAAAAAGTCCAAATATTTACTTGTTATATACAAAATAACAAAAATAAACGTGCAGCAATAAGAGCATATAGGGTATATCCAAATCGACCAACACCATTAGAAAATACGTTCAAAAATATTTACCGAAAGGTGAATAATACCTCCTGTTTTATTAGAAAAAGCATGTAGTTTAAGCAAACCAGGAAGACCAGCTAGATATTCTGCTTCATTTCGAAGGTAAGCCCATCCATATTTATTCACGAATAGACTTTTGTAAAACATTGTATTATTTTTTTAGAATATTCTGAATGTAGTATAAATAATGCAGTCGATCAATATTCCAAAATCCAACGTACGTTAAAAAGTAACAGCTCCAAATCATATCAAATTTTACCCGTACACGTCTTAACAGAGGCTCATAAAAGGAAAAGGCTGGACTTTTGCCGCCAGATGATTCAAAAGTTGGATGAAGGTCCCGATTTTTTTACTAAAATATTATGGACTGGAGAATCATCCTTTCCTACGGCAGGAGTTTTTAATAGGAAAAATCGATGGCCGTGGGAAAACAAGTATAACAGAAAGAGATTGGTAAAACAAATAAAAAAATCAGGAAGAAAAACTGTTAGCGTTTGGTGTAGAATTTTCAGAAACAAAATTGTTGGGCCTATATTTTATGATTATACTTTAACTGGAATTACCTATCTGGAAATAATTATTCCAGAAGCAGAAAATATTCTTTTGCAGAATTTTCCCGAAGCCGAACTTGATATGATTTGGATGCAGGATGGGGCAACTCCGCATAGTGTCGTACCCGCTCGAGATCATTTGAATAATGTATTCCCAATATGGATAGGGAAAAAATGTACCTATTAAATGGGCACCTAACAGTCCGGATTTGACCCCTATGGATTCATTTTTTTGGGGATTTCTAAAAGGCATTGTCAATAAGAATAATAATAATAGTATTCAAATCATTAAAGACAGTATTCGACTTGAGATAAATAATATGAATGTAAATAATGAAGCCATTTCTCGTGCAATTATAAATATAAGAAGACTTTATCAATTATGCATTGACAATAATGGTGGACACATCGAACATCTTTTATGAGTTATCATTTATTTATATTTAAATTTCCTAAATAAATCTTTGTTAAACCATTTTGATTATTTGATTAAAGAAATGTCACTTATCAAACATAATAGTTGTAATTTTCATAGCTCACTTTAATAATGTTAACTTTTCCATATTTACAGTAACTTGTTTAACTAAAATATTCGACGTTTAATAACTCAAAAACGAAATATGGTAGGGGTAACATATGGTATATTTTTGAAATCAGGAACAAAAGGATCAGTCCAAAAATTTAATAACATAGAGGGTTTCCCCATTTAAAAAAATATATTATTTTTTTGTATCCCCTGAAATCTGCATGCTACTGTACTTTTGATAGCATTTTAACATTCAGTCATAACCACACAACTTTAAGGGGTGGGTAATTTATAAACAATAACCCTGGACATGCGGATGGAGATTATAATATTTTCGTTTTAACCTTCTCTCCCCAATTATACAAATTTATCTACCAATTTCCAGACCTAAAATATGCCGGATCGATTATATACTACCGTGTTTGTGAAAAACAATTGATAGGCTGGAGTGCACTGCAGACAACGTTGCAAGCGCAAGTCACAAACAAAATCGTACCCAAAAATATCCATACTAGAAATTTATCTATGACTTAGTTTTCATGTTAAGCGTGTGTGGAATACTTCAGTGGATAATAGTCAAAGAACATTTTCTTTTGATCTGGAAAATATATAATTCGAGCTGGCCGTTACCTACTAGGAAACAAATATGACGATAATTTCCCAGCGTTAAATAAATTGAGAATAATATAAAGTATGCAGTGCGTGAAAACACGAATGGAACTGTTGACGAAACCACAGATGCAAGAAACAATAAAGTTGGAAATGTGTTAGTGCGTATTGTGCATCCAAACAACCCCAACCCATCTGAATGTAAGACATTTGAGAACCAGTAAAAGATTGGAGAAAAAGATATTTGAACATCTTGTGTTGACAGCATTGAATAAATTTCAGAAACACGTTTTAATGTTAGTGACCGATGGTGCTGCGTATATGCCTAAACTAGGTGCGCCACTAAAAAAAATTTATCAAAATTTATTGCATATAACCTGTTTATTGCACGCCTTCCATAATATAGCAGAAAAAGTTCGAAATAGCTAGCCCGACGACGCACGTTGACAAGTTAATCGCAAATACAAAAAAAAAATTGTGAAGTCGGCTAAACGTATTTAAGAATTTCACAAAGTATGCTCATAAATTCTTGAACCACCACAGCCTGTAATAATGAGGTGAGAAACCTGGCTGCAAGCGACTTTTTATTATCATGAACATTTCGACAAAGTTAGATCTGTAATATTGAAATTCGATACCCGAGAATCCAGTTGTATTAAGGCAAGCCAGGGGCAATTTAACAACGCACGTGTCAAACACCATTTTCTTACTAGGAAAAATTACAAGCCATCTGGTTATTTTTATCCGAATCTTTTGAAATAATAAATAATGTAAAAATGTAATAACAGACGTTAACAGATAACTCTCGTCGAGAAATTTAAAGACATTTTAAGTAAAAAATCCGGATATTGACAAATTACGTAATATTAAAAAGTGCCTAGGTGATGGACGTGTAATTGAGCGAAATTATGCTTTGCAAATATTTCGTCTTTGGATGCAGAACATTCATTTTCGAAATATGCATTACTATTTACACCCGATGTAGAAATTTAGCAGACGATACTATATAATGTTTATTAATGATGCAAGTGTACGCTAACAGCCATAAACAACTGTTAATTAACATGATATACGAGGTAAGTCTTTGTAAGTTACCATGCCCTCACAGACGCCTGTGAATTTCTTAAAACGGGCCGACTTTAAGATAACAATAAACTACCTACAGTTTCCTATATTTTACACATTCTTATCTGAATGCGCCAGTAATTTTTGGTCTTAAACCATTAAAAAAAAAAAAGAAATTGTTGTTTATTTATTAAAATATGCCGTATATACATATAAATGTATGCGGCCAAAAAAAAGTAATCGATTTTTTATCAAGTAGTATGTTTTTTTCAAAAAAACTGTTGTAAATAAGGATTTTTTACGTCAGTTATATCAATTAAATTATTTTGACAACAAATCATTGGTGGGGTATTACAATGACACTGGCACTAATAAAAATAATAAAATATATTATGATTGATGCGTCACTAGTTAAAACCATATTTACAACGGGAAAATCAGTCGATTACTTTTTTTCGGCCGCAATGGTACATATAGACAAATTTTTGTTCAGTATTAAAATTCAAAGTGTTATAAAGAGGTTTTTTGTATTTTGCTTCTATTTTTAAAAACACGATTTATATAATTCCCTATTATTCTATTATTAAGTTATAAAAAAAGTCAACACATTTTATGTTGAAATGAAAGTGAAACTGAGGATAAAACTACATCGAGGTATGTAAATAAGGCATGCTAAATCGGCGATGTAGTGACAGATAGGGACTGGCGTCGGTAGAGGTATGAATGACGCCGCACGCAAGTTGTTGCATTCCCTCGACTCACGTCGCGACGCCCAGTCTGCGTACAGGGATGTAAAACATGTCAACTAAATATGAATTAGGTAAGTAAATTGTAGTATAATACAGGGTGGCATATTTAAAATAAACGATTAGAATTTATTCATGGAATTCATTACCCAGCATTGGACGAGAAAAAAATTAGGTGAAATTGAAGAATGCCAAAATGACGTAGAAGCTTTAGTTTTCCGGAAAATAA
Source organism: Rhamnusium bicolor (assembly GCA_029963845.1). NCBI lineage: Eukaryota > Metazoa > Arthropoda > Insecta > Coleoptera > Cerambycidae > Rhamnusium > Rhamnusium bicolor. The sequence goes on along the minus strand of JANEYF010001186.1, from coordinate 24,188 downwards.
GAAAAAAAATGTTTGTCTCAATTCAACATATCAAGGGCCTCACCAATTCGTTATATTCATTTATATAATCTTTTAATAAAACTGTTTTTAAGAGTTAAAAGTAGAATTACCACTAAAGTCAATTAATAACCCCAGTAGTATCAACATTTTAAAAGGGACTTTTAACTTAAAGGGAGTTTTAGTGACATAAAAATGTATTATAAACTATAAATATCAGATAGCATTCCTATAGTTTAAATAAAAATTAAGTTTAATGGCTATCGTATTTATATCGCGATTTAAGTTTTGCTGGAATTACTGGCAAAACATTTTCTTGTCACTAAAACTCCATTTTGATAATACCGGGGGTAAGTAGGTAATGAAGTCTAGCACATCATACCCCTTGAATGACGGCCTGCATATTCCGATAAATATAAAAAAATCTGATATGTCACTGGACAGGGTAAATAGTGTAATCCATCTAATTTCTATGGTGTTTCATTTATTATTTAATATTATTTAATGGTTTGGATAATAGTATGTGGCAGCCACAAACTGCCACTTATTTTTCTGGAGCAAGTGATGCTGTTAAGTGCCCAGGATTAGCAGGATAGAGTTCTCCAGGTAGCACTACCTCAAATGAGAGCTCTAACGCCGAACTCTACTTTCATGCAAGTTATTTTGAATTATTCGCTTAGGTTTATCGGCAGATTTAGGTAGAAAAATAAGGCAATAAAGAGATAATGTTCAATTTTTGTAATAAAATTTAAGGTTTCAGTGAATTGTCATTGTTTCTGACACCCAGCGTGGGTAGTCTGTTTTCTAAACTAACTAGGGCATTTCTATCACTGACTTGTTGCTAAAAAGTCAGTGACAGAAATCATGTTTTCTCAGGATTTTGCATAGGTGCATACATGGAAAGGAATTTAGCGTAGTTACCTGGCAAACACCAATGTCAATTTCACAGAGCCAGAAAGATGGTCGCCCTACAGTCCTGAAGTAAATCCATTCGACGAATTTGCATGGCCATATTTTCGTCAAAGACTGCACGACAATAGCTGAAATCAATTTAATAATCTTGAGGAGGTACGACAAGGCTTAACACAATATTGAGAAGAATGTCTCAAACTTCTATGGCGCGAGGCATACACATCTGGTGGAGAACAGTTGCTGCAATTGTGGCTGCACGAAATCAAATTCAGTTGGTATGATGTGCTAGAATTCATCACCTACTTGTTAATCAGCGTTTGAAAGAATTAATTAATCAGTGTTTGAAAATATTGATCTTTTTCAATGATTCAATAATGTTACATTTGTTTTGTAGAGCGAATTTCATTAGTACCTACCATCTAATTATGGATTTCTGATAAAATGTCCTTTACCATCTCATCCTGTTATTTACCTAGATAAAATTCTTTATAAATTATTGCTCTAGTTCATATTGTTGATATTTAAGATATTGCAGTAGTATAAGCAATGAAAGTACTAGTAGAAAACGAGTCTTCCATTTTAACATTTCGATAATTTGTTCGTAATTTCTTAGAGCCGATTTTATTACCTACATAATAAGACCAAGTTCATTGAAATCGGTTGAGAAATTGGCAGGATTTAATTGGCAGACAAAATATTAGTTTATTTGTTGTTCTAGATTTAAAAATGGCAAGTAGGCCTTTTTTTATTTCGATATATCGCTAAAACCAATGAACCGATATAACTCATCGTAGTCTTAAAATGTAGATGGAAGTTCGTTCTTTCGAAACTGGGCATTAGTTCTGTCATTTTGACAATATTCAATTAAAACGAACGAGCGCAAAGGAAGGGATATTTTAAACTGCGTCCGCCATTTTGAATTTTGATGTTTCGGTCATCTTGATATTTTGTCTTTATAGCCTGTTTAATCAACTAACTATTGACCTCAAGTTCGTTAAAATCGGTTGAGAAACAAAAAATTTGGCAAAGAAAAATAGAGAATATGGTTATTTTCAGCCCACTCGGTAGAGGGTGTAAATTATTGTATTTTTAATTTTTTTGGCCGTAACATTGTTATTTGATGTTCATTTGTTTTTTTTTTTTTGAACCCGTATTCCTCCTAAAAAAATACATGCATAGTTTTAGATTTTTTCTATGTGAAAAATCAAGCAATGAAATTGAGTGAGGCATTTAAAATACTCACCTTGTACGTATCAACTTTAAAGCCTGCCGAGCATTGACGATTTTTAGTTGTACAACTAAAAGTTGAAGCTCTGCGTTGTGTACAGAGACAATAGCCCTACGACTAAAATTTGGATCGGTTGGGGAATCGACAGTGCGCGGTGTTTATCCAATTTCCACACATTTTTGTGATTGTCACTCTACCAACTTTTAGTTGTACAACTAAAAATCGTCAGTGCGCGGCAGGCCTTAGTCTCAAAATGCTCATAGAACCATGTTTGAAGCGATTTTTTCAGCCGGAAGAAATATTATACATTTTATTTGTAATATACCTACACCAATTTTTAAAATCTTTACCCTCTCAAATAATACAAAACAGAAAATAAATGCTCTTTAACTGTATTTAGTGTTAGTATAAAATTTAACTGAAAACACTTTTTTTTTGTTGAAGCTATTCAACCAGTTTCATAATAATCCAATCGAATCGCATTAAATTCCTAACTATAAAATACCAAATAATACAATATTACAAAAACACTGTCATTATTTAACCCCTGGCTAATTAGTCCCTTCTTTTTACCTGGCGTCCTTAATAGCGCGGCGTCGGCTAGCATTGTGGTTGGCGTCGTAACGATGACTCATGATGATGCCTCCCGTCGTGGCGCCTTCTTGTATTTACCTGTACTTTGCGAAATACTTACAAACCCCCTGGGTTTTACCTCCCTGTTATTTACATGCATTTTGTATAGGCTTCTTTCAGTAGCGCCGTCAACTCATTTAGTTACATAATAAAAATATACGAAATACGTATTATACAGGGTGGACCGCTTTAATTTCCTCACCATCGAAATCTTGTACACAGTTGCACAATGTTATTCTTGACAAGGATATATCCTCAGATTTGACATACTAATACTAATTTTACCATTCCCGAAATATCCAGAAAAAATTGATATTATATGTTTCAATGTTTTCATCGAATTGTTATTTGCAAATTGATTTGATTCAAATTTAGTAATACGATATTAGTCTAAATTAAGAATATAAAACTATTTATGTTATCCTGACATGTAAATACTCTTTAGCAATAATGACCCTTTATTGGTAAAAATGAAATTAATAAGACTTGTTACCCGTTGCTATGAAAACACAGTTGCTTTCCAAAAATGCAACTAGATTTTCGCCTATACTAATAATCGTCATAAGAATTAACAAAAGTTATTAGTTTATTCTCTCTCTTTCGGACGAGAAGAGCTTCAGAATAACATAAAACGTTGTACAATATTCGACCGTTATGGGGTTTAACATGTTCACATGGATAACTGAGCTCGCTCAGTTAACTTCCATGCTCGTATGTTAAACCCTATATAATAGTATTTTAATATAATATATTATAACAGAAATGTTCGGAGTAATAAAATCAACTTTTAATTTCGTTTTCGGTCCAAAACAACAAAAATTAGCAAATTGCTTTTTTTATGTAGCATTTTCATAAAAAAAATGTATCCATTATTGTTAAAGTTTCAAAAGATGGTTTTTGAATTACGTTGTCAACACAAGTATGTACGTCATAACCATAACGACTAGGGTTCCCAACTCGTAAACAGTCAATTCGGGACGGATTATCAATATACAAATCCCTGACACTGACACCTTTGCAAGATAGTCATCTTGGCACCATGGAAAGCATTTTACCTAACTCCGGGTGGAACACGGATACAAATGAAGCAAACAGCTCCACAGTCTAAAATGTTTAGAGGGCGGTCTATTTAACCGTATTTTAAAACCCCATGAGCATCAAATGAGAAAAAGTGGAATATTCAAAGAATTGTGACAATGGAAAGACAAAAAACATATTTGCCCGTAAAATTAATAAATAAAAGATCCTACACAACAAAAAAATTGTATAGCGTCAGTCAATCTCTTCTATTATTAAGTAAAATAATTTGTTTAAAATTTAAAAAAAACACGAATCAATCGTTTCTTGTTCAATATATTTTATTTTCCCATTGTTTGTTAAAAATGCAATATCTCTTTATTTTTATTTTTTTTTAATTTTGGGCTTCTACTCTCATGATCATTTTCATATTCCGATAAGCAGTAGTTTCTGAATAATTCAAGGAACTCATATTGGACAAAATCCATATAATATAGAACACAATCTAGTACAGCCATTTCTGTCACTACCGCCACTAAAACTCAAATAATACAAAACTACAAAAGATTAGTCATATTTCTTAAATCCTGTACGTATTCTTTTGAACATACTCCATATGCCAGACTCGATGCACCTACTCTGCATTCGATTGAATAAGTCCGGCGTTTCGCTGACGTTCTCGTTCTGAACTGCGACTGGTGGAGCAGGAGTTAAATATTAAATCAATTATTGAATCTATGAATAGGAATCAGAATTATAGTGTGGGTCAGAGTGAGAATTGTAGACTTTAACATTTAGTTTTACAGTTTGGACTTGAATAAAGAAAGTGAAATGGATTATAAAGTACCTAACAACAACTAATTATTTTCATATTTGTATACAGATCGAGCCAGGCCACAAGATACACGACTAGAGGTATGCGCAATTTACAGTTGCCCGTCTGAATATGAAGTCCGAACGAGAGTTAATGATTGCGCCAGGGATCTTGCTGGGAGGAGCATACGATACAAAACAGATTTCAATATCGCAAAAGTTGCGGCGGAGAGTGTTGCTCGTTTATCTAAAGAAATCTTTGCGTATTACTAAAATTATCTGTTGTTTCACAATTTTAGTGTTTCTTCCCAGACGCCACAGATAGTAAAACACTAAAATTATGAAAAATATCAGAACATCACACCATCAAATATTTTTTTTTCGAAACAAAAAGTTATTCTAAAAAGATGAATTAATATTCTCATAAATAATAAAGAAAAATAACACCAACTCTAAAAAAATAAAATAATACGTAAATAAATAATTTAAGTTAGAAACTCAAGAAGACCTCATTCTTGAGCAAGGCAATATCCTAATCTACTGTAGAAGCCCCCTTTTAACATTCGACCCATCGTGCTGGCAACAGACGGGCGATTGTAAACTACTCACACCGCTAGTCGTGTATCTAATGGTCTGGCTCGATCTGTATATCAATATAGAATTTAAAAAATATGAATTAAAAATTAAACAAAATTGTGATTAATATTCAAGAATAAAATCTGTTCAACCTGTGCATAGATCTTCTAAAATCTGACCATCCATTGAATATTAGAGATCTTGTTTTTCGGATTCGATTAACTGTTATTCCGACATTCCGATGGATAGGTCCACGAACATTTCGGATTAACGTTTGGCTGGGAATAATCGGTACTAGAATAATCGGTCCGATAATATTTGAAGGATCCTTGAATGGTGCCAGATAACTAGGCTTTCTGCAATTTTATGTGTATAACAACATATTAAAATCTCATCAATTTATTTCTATAAACAATGAAAATAGAGGGTGAGAGCCAGATTTTATTAACACCCGGTATAATTCTAATTAATTTGGAATACATTTTTTTTCATTTTCTCTTAACTGTCATTTTGATTGTAATTATCGCACATTTAAATACGATGAAAAATTAAATTAAAAAAAAAATTACATTTAAACTATTATTTATGGTGGTATCATTAGATTTAAAACATTATGTACAATTTACAAATCAATAATATATAGCGTGTTCTGTTTGAAAATCAAAAGTTGATACTTACCACTTTCGCTGAACAAGAACTGGAAAAAGATAATTTATGTCAAAAAGTGACGTTTATTAAGTCCATACTCATCAGCTTAAAAGTCACCACCTTCCGAGATGCACCATTACAAATAGTGCCAGAAAGAGAGCATCTCAGTAGGTAGTGATTTTAAGCTGATGAGTATTATACAGGGTTATCACGCGAAAATGTCCTTTTTTGAAATAACCTGGTTATTTTTGAAGGTAAGACCTTCTTAACTAATTTTTTACGTAGAAATCAAATTTTGAATCAAAAAAATAATTGTGCATTGTGTTTAAGAAATATACTATTTTACTTTATTTCTTTAAATAGAACACCCTGTATATTTTAAAATATTTAGATTTTCCTCATTTTTTTAATTTCAATAATACTAACATATGTCATATTATCTCAAACAGTTTTTGAGATATTTGGATTTCGGTGTTAATATCGTTAATAATTTTGTTAAATGTGGTTGCCTTTCAAAAGAAGAAGAATTAACCATGACAGATATTGATTTTTGAAGAACATTCCTTTAACGAGTAAACTGCATCTTTATTTCAGAAATGCCACTATTTTGTTTTCAAAGGCAACTACGTTTAACAAAATCATTAACGATATTTAAATACCAAAATCCAAATATCTCAAAAACTTTATGTTATAACATGACATGTATGGTATTTTAGTAAACAAATAAATTAGGAAAACCGAATTATTTTAAAACATATTTGAAAAAATAAAGTAAGATATCATATTTCTTAAACACAATACGCAATTTTTTTTTCAAAATTTGGATTCTGCGATCAAAATTAGCTAATAAAGGGTCTTTACACCTTTTTGATAACCTCAAAAATAACCAGGTTATTCCATGCTCATGTACTTTCTAGTTAATTCTATAAAATATTAAAGAAAATTAAAATCATCTTAGGAATAACACATAATTAACTAACATATTTAAGACAAACACAGAAACCGGAAAATGCAATGCTTTAAAGTAATCAAATGAACGATACTAAAAATAAATAAGTACACAAAGGAAAATTCAATTTCCGCTGGTCGGTTCTGATTAAACTTATGAAGATGACAATAGCACTGGGCATCCTTAATACGTCTGCAGCCACAGGTCGCTCTGATCCGTGCAGCGAACAAGGTTGAGTCTTGACGTTGAAAGGACTTTTGTTCGGATATACAGGAGACAGAAGATTGTGCGGTCTGACAATGGTGTATTTTATAAATCACCGTTGCACAGGGTGAGCTGCAGATAAGCACTGCGGTAAATGTGTATATCGTTTTTATACATTAATGTTAAATATATATATATATATATATATATATATATATATATATATATATATATATATATATATATATATATATATATATATATATATATATATATATATATATATATATATATATATATATTAAAAAAAAAAAAAAAAAAAAAAAAAAAAAAAAAAAAAAAAAAAAAAAAAAAAAAAAAAAAAAAAAAAAAAAATATATATATATATATATATATATATATATATATATATATATATATATATATATATATATATATATATATATATATATATATATATATATATATATATATATATATATATATATATATATATATATATATATATATATATATATATATATATATATATATATATATATATATATATATATATATATATATATATATATATATATATATATATATATATATATATATATATATATATATATATATATATATATATATATATATATATATATATATATATATATATATATATATATATATATATATATATATATATATATATATATATATATATATATATATATATATATATATATATATATATATATATATATATATATATATATATATATATATATATATATATATATAACAAAGAATAGAAGGTTACTGCGGGATGAGATGTAACAGGAAGAAAAGGATAATGCGTATTGCCCGCAAAAAAAGATGAATCCGTCGACACGTGTTTCTGAGTCACTACTCGTAATCATGACGGCTATAAGTTGTAAGGATAGGTACAACTTAGGTTCAACAACACAAAAGGAAACCACCGACAGGAAGCCAGTCGCACATTTGTGGCTGCAATTGAAAGACCCCGTGTTTACAGGGCATCAGACAATATTGCCACGGAGGCAACTATAGCGTGGTATTCCCTACCCAGGGTTTAGAGTAACAAAGAATAGAAGGTTACTGCGGGATGAGATGTAACAGGAAGAAAAGGATAATGGGTATTGCCGCAAAAAGGATGAATCCGTCGACACGTGTTTCTGAGTCACTACTTCGTAATCATGACGGCTATAAGTTATATATACCTATAAGGATAGGTACAACTTAGGTTCAACAACACAAAAGGAAACCACTGACAGGAAGCCAGTCGACATTTGTGGCTGGAATTGAGATCTTTCAATTGCAGCGGTACTGGTAGCTTGAAAAGTAGTTACGTAGTTACAAGAATCCCATATTTAATTTCGGGAAATTGTGGATAGGGTTAGCCGAATGCGTACTGGGGCTGTTGGCAGAACTACTGAACGTCAAGCCCTCTTAAAATTATGACTCTATGGGACAGTCTTAGTACAGCCAGGTCTGTAGTAAATGAATGGTTAACGAATCGACGAATATACATCAAGTCTTTTTTACCAAAGAATAAGTTTCTTTGGTCTTTAATCATATCGACCCCTCCTCATTTTACCATTGACCTAGAGGCACCAAGAAATAAAATTTGAGTGGTGCTAAGAACGTGCCCAGTAGTGGGACGTAGAATAGAATCGAATTAGTAATGATGACTGATAACTGATGAATTCTGGTTGTGTTTGTAGGTTCATGATAGTCACAGTCAAAATTCACGGTCGACGTGGAGTCACAGTGGCGTATTTGAAAATTTTTTAGGGGGCCCAGACAGAAAACAAAATATCATGTAGGTAGTTAGGATATCGGTATCAAATTAAACAAATTTGAACATTTATTTATTTTCATTCTTGTCACAAAACTGACGTCTATATTAAGAAATATATAAAGTCGGTTTTCCTGCCTCGTTATCTTGTTTAACGCACTTAAAAAATCGATTTCTATTTCCTTGTGAATGCTTAAACCGCCAGTCTATTAAGGCGATTCTGCAACATAAAACAAAAAAAATACATAGTTATTACCTGTCCAATAGTGTTACGAAGGTAAGTTTTCACTAACGTCATAGTGAAAAACAACCGTTTACTTGTTGCAGCTGACACTGGTGATCACCAGTAACTGGAACAGTCGCAAGATATTTATTGGGAAAAAGGTTTCATCTAGCCGCGACCGGTGAAATTGAGATTATGTCATATCTTAGTATTGGAGCATGGGAACCAAGCGATACATTAAGGCGTAACTATCAAGACTAAATGAAGAAATTTTGCAGAAAAAAAATTGCCATTGAAATTTGCGAAAAAAAGTTGGAAAAATTGTGAGCCTTCAAAATTATTTTTAAGCAATTTGTAAAATAATTTATGAAACATTATTTTTTCAGAATCGGGTGAAAAATATAACAAAAGATTTCAATTTCATGAAAAAATATAAATTTTTTACAAAGTTGCACCTTTTTGAAATTTGCATAGCGAAAAATGGATCTAAAATAAAATTTCAAAGCGGTGTAACTTTATAGAAAACCATTTTTTTAAAGAAAATAAGGTAGAATTAGACGAAAAAAGTAATATTCAGTTATAATCATAACATGTCAAAAAACATAATGCGTTACAATAAGGGTTAACGCTCGAATTCACTACGAGAGGTGCTAGTGTACGGAAAGGTCAATGTCACTGAACGTTAATGTTTACTATGACTTTTTAACGCTAGTTTTTAGTAATTTTTATAAAAATTAGCTGAAAAACATTTAACACAATGATGGCAGAAGGGAAAAGTAGTAATTTACTTGCTCGAGTAGGGAAATTATTGTACTTATCAGAAGTGTCTTATGTCATTAAAGTTAGATTATATCAAGAATGGGTATGATGAAAACAACGATTGTACATGATTATTACTCACGATTTTCTGTAGTAGACTGCTTTGGTAACCATAATCGTCAGGATTAAAATGTTCCTTACAAACACACGAATGTTTCGAAGGAGTAAAGTTATCTCTATCAACCACTGTTTTAGGCGAGTTTTGTCTCTCGGAAGCATATGTCCGCCTTTTGCTTCGAACAAAATGGAACTGCACAACACTGAGGCACAATTAACAAGGTTTTTGTTGCTGGTGTACGAAATAATTATAATAAAACACTACAAACTTTCCCGCGCCTAACTTTTGACACGACCTTACTCGACCAGTGGCAACTGGTAAGCCTGGAAACGTTAGCCCTCTGTCACTATTCGTCAGTTAAATATCACGGTAATCGAGCATTGAAATCTCGAGTTCAGGAAAACCATTCATGATCGAACACATCGCGCATCGTTACATCCTGATAGTCACCAGCGTTCTCGACGGAAGACACGATCAAAAAATTTGCTGAAAAGCGATCCGAGCTAAGCACATAATTATTATTATGAGCTCCAAAGAATGGGCAGACCTCCCTTGTAATTACATGACGTGCGTAGAAAATGATTATCAGATATTCAGTTTTGTGTAAAGATAGCACCTACTAGAGATGTATGGTATGGAGTGCAATATAGCATATGGAAGCAGGACTTATTCTTACGAAAAAGGAACATGAATGCACAAGAACACATTCAAAAGATTGCGTTACAGTATCTTCAGCAGGGGCGGTCGGTCCATTGGAAGCAAGGAAGCAGTGCTTCCCTGGGATTATAAAAAAAACACATAAATAGAACCTAATTATTATTTATCACATATATTAATCATTAAAATTTACTTTTACTCAATTTCAATAGATACGGCCCTGCTTTTCAGCAGCTGATATAATGTTGCACGATAAAACCGTAACGATGACGCACTCGATTAATCGAGCCAACGGAACTCCGCGCAACTTCGATATATGTAAAAGCAGAGACAACTGTCTCTGGTAAGTAGGTAACTTATTGAAATGCGTCCCATCCTCACTTCATAATCTTGATATCTGAGCTGTATAGCATCGTAATACGTTTTATTTTATAGATTTTAATCTCGATTTTAATATCGATTTTAATATTATACTTAATATTAATCTTCCTAGTATTATTCTCAGCTTTTGTGCTATATTTGTAAAAACTTTTTTGGTGTTTCTAAACCTGTGGTGCGGCGACAAGTGATTTTTAAAACGTTGAATATTAGTGCGCGTGTACGCAGATTTAGAATTACTTATTAAATTTGGAAGCTGGTTCTAGCACTGTGGAAAATATTATTTGCGTTTGTGTGGTGTGCAATTTGTTGAAAAGGGGATTTTCAACATATTCGTTTCAAGATAAACTGGATATTATTAGAAATGGGAAACCAACACCTGATTTAAAATTCTTAAAAACGAAAGTTAAATCATGCCATAGGTACTTTAATATTGAAGTGTACAGTGCTAATCAGTGGTTAAGGGGTTGTGAAAATTTGTGTAAATTGTTTTGTTGGCCATGTGTACTGTTCACAAATGAAAAAGGTGTTTGGAATAAAAATGGCTTTTCAGATTTAAACATTCACAAAGTGACAAAAAGGCATGGTAAGTGTGACTCATTTGGGAGCGGTGCTAAAAGAATAAACATTTGGAAAATCACGAATTGAGCATTCATTAGATCAGCAGTTGAAAGAAAGTGTTAAAAGGACTTATTGATATTGTTTGTTTTCTCGGCGAAAATGAACTTAGTTTTAGAATCATACTGAATCTCGAAGCGTTGCTAATAGGGGCAATTTTATCAATTTAGTTGATTTATTAGCAAAATACGATACAATTTTAAGTAACCATCTGGAACACTACACGATATTTCGCGGTACATCAAATCATATTCAAAATGATTTGATTCAGTCGATAAGCAATATTGTTTTAGAAAAGATCAAGCAAGAAATAAAAAAAGCTCCTTTTGTTGCAGTTATGTTAGATGAAACAACCGATATTACGAATATTAGTCAGTTGTCAATCGTAGTACGCTACATAAATCCAAATGGGAAATTCCAAGACGATTTTTAGGATTTTTAGACGTAGCAACGCCATGAACGGCCGCAGCTTTATATACTATAGTTTGTCAGATAGTCGATGATCTACAGTGTGGTGCCAAACTTATCACCCAAAGTTATGATGGGGCCGCTGTAATGGCTGGTGAATTGGGGGGCCTGCAGGCCAAAGTAAAAGAACTTTTCAGAATGCAATATTTGTACATTGTTTTGCGCATCGATTAAATTTAGTTCTAGCTCAATCTGCAGCGTGTCTTAAAGAGTGCAAAGTGTTTTTTTCAAGTATTAATGGAATGGCTGCCTTTTTTCAAAATCATCAAAACGGACACGAGAATAAAAACTTTTTCAAGAAATTTAACCAGTGAAGAGCTTTCAAAATTGTCCCTGTTAACAATAGAAAGTGACTTTGTGAAGATGTCCAAAAATTCAAACTTTTACGACGAAGTTATTTCCGACATCGCAAAAAAGGAGAGGCGGATTAAACTACATTGTAAATAGGTAGGTATGTGCATGTTAACTACTTAACAAACTATTTCGCTGCGGGTTCAATCCTCGCCACCGGCGCTGGCAATGTCGGTGGATATGGTTGTGTGTCTGTGTTTTTTTCATAAGTGTAACCCTCGTCCGTGCAGCTTCGGCTTTGGAATCGGGGGTTGTCTAATTTTTGTGGTGTTTTTTATGTTTTATGTTTATTGAGGAGTGGCGGTCCTACAAGTGTACTTTTTTCTAGATATCATAACTTTGCAGCTTTAGACATTTGTTTTAAAATGAGTATACGGAAGCCACGTCCCTTTTCTTAAAATAATTTTTGCCTCGCTTCGCTCCGGGGCCTCGCGCTACCCATCACTCTATATCACAAACTGCTTCCCCTGTATCAAAACTCACCGCACGCCCCTGATCTTCAGAGATAGGAAACCACTATTTTCCAACAGGACAGTGCCACATTCCATATTCTTGTCATAACTAGGAAGTTCCTACTAGATGCTTATGTGAACGATCTTTCATAATTCGCACGATTACCTGACTTTTCACTAATCAAGCATATATTGCATATAACAGTTCCACAAACTTTTCCGATAAGAGGTTCAGATAGTTTGAAACATAGTACCTCAAGAATATATCAACCACCTAGATCGAAGCATGCGTCGCAAAATTGGAGTGTGTATAAAATTACGTGGAACACCAACTTATTATTGTTACATGTTTGCTATCCTCCAAAAACATCTATACTCGTAGATTCATTGATTCGTTGTCCAGGCGACACTTACTACTTTATTAACTAATCAATAATTAACAACAATAGATTAATGACTGTCTTAACTATAATCACAATTGAACACTTATAAGTATCTTTCTTATTTCTTCTTTTCTCGTTCACGTTCAACTTAGAACTGAGTCTCGGCCCACCGTGCGCTTTATTTATACATCCATTCACACGATCTAGAACATTCCAGAATATTCCCGGCCGTTCTCGTATAATTCCAATCTCATCTAACCAATCTGCACAGTCCAGTGGCGTAACAATCATTCAATCAATAATTATTCGACAGTAGAAATCATTCGATAGTACCCATCATTATTCTCGGCTCACCGTTCACCTTATACATACATCTGTATACAGTTTAGAACTTTCCTGAACATTCCCGGCTGTTCTCGTACAATTCTAGTTCCATCTATCTAGTCTACACAGTCCAGTGGCGTAACACTGCCCCTCTCCTTAAGCCTGAACGTCCCGGTCAGGCAATTCATTCTTTCCTGCATACTTAGCTAGTCTCTCTATATGCACCACCTTCATCTTTGAATTTGGACTTTGCTGAATCCGGTATATGACGTCGTTTAGTCTGGTGACGACAGTGTATGGCCCTTCTCAGGGCGGGTGAATCTTCTTTAGTTGTGGGTTATATAGCCAAACCAGATCTCCCGCCTGGAAACCTCCTGAATTCGCCTTAAGATCATAACGAACCTTCATGCGATCACTTGCTATAGCAATTCGGTCTCGTTACCAGCTCATGAATGTTCCTCAGCCGTTCACCAACTTCATCAGCGTAGTCATTTATGGAAAGTCGCTCCTCGTCTGGTGTACCAGACATGAAGTCACGTGGCAGTCTAATCTCACGTCCAAACATCACGCGAGCCGGCGCGGCGTCTGTTTTGTTGTTTCATGAATAAAGGCCCTGTATGCCATAAGGAAAATAGGTATGTGACGGCCCCAATCTCTTTGATATTCTCAACCACCATAGTTTTATTATATCTTTCCACCATTCCATCTGATTGTGGATGTAGGGCTGTTGTCCTTGTCTTATGAATTCCCAGTAAGCGACACATTTTCTGAAACACCCCCTGATTCAAAGTTTCTTCTTTGGTCCAAATACAACTCTAGAAGCACGCCAAATCGATATACCAGATTATCTACCAGAGCTTGGGCGACAGTGGCTGTTTCTTGGTTTGGTATGACAAGCTTCAGGCCACTTACTAAAATAGTCCATGGCAACCAAGATGTATTTATTCTCATCATTTGTCACGGGGAATAGATCAACTATGTCGATCGTAATTCGCTCAAAAAGAGCCCCAACGTTATATTGTTTCATTTGGACCTTACTTCTTGTCCGTGGACCTTTACTTGCCGCACATACTTCACTTTTGCGGCACCAAGCCTCCACGTCTTGACGGCTGTTCAACCAGTAGAATCGTTCGCGAACTTTTGTCAGAGTTTTGTTGATGCCAAAATATCCGCCAGACGTTCTATTATGCACTTCCTGGAGTACTTTTGTTATGCGACACTAGGGGATTACCAGTATCATAATAATTTTCTTCCGATCTAAACTTTCACAAGCTCTTTTCATCAGTCCATCCTCTGTTTTAAGGGAGTCCCATTGTACCCACAATGCCTTCAGCCCCACTGACTTATCTGAAATGTCCTTCCAATCGGATCCATTCCAGAATAGGACCAGTTTCTTTATCGTTTAACTGCTCTTTTCTTAATGTCTCTTTTGTCCAATTATCCGGAAGCTAAATTTTAACTGTGTTCACGATAAGCATCCCTTGCTGTTTTTCCACCCTGTGGCAATGCTTGCAGTCTTCTTGACGTATTCTTCTAGAGTGGGCATCTGCATTTCTATAGAATTTCCCGGGACGATGTTCGATTTTAACTGCTGCAGTACCCAGCGAGCTAGTTGGCCTTCTGGGGTCTTCAACTGCAATAACCACTTCAACGCGGAATGGTCGGTCCGAACTTTAAAATGTTGTTCATATAGGTACTTGTGAAAATGATCAATGAACAATGGTCAATAGATCCTTCCGTGTCACACAATAGTTACGTTCTGGTTTAGACAACGTCTTGTTGAGGTACTCAATTACTTTTTTCTATCAGTTCTGAATTTGCGAAAGAACACATCCAGGTCCAGAATTACTGGCATCCATGTTTAACACGTAGAGACTTTTCTGTTCTGGCTATAAAAGAACTAGACTCGAACATAGTGCTGATTTTAGTATTCTGAATGATGTTTCGAACTCTTGTGTCCATTGGTGCTGAACCTTCTTTTCTGTAAGCCGGTCGGTTTAGTGGCTTCGCAATATCAGCAAATCGTTCCACAAATCATCTGTAGTAAGTGCATAGACCAAGTAAGCTTCGTACTTCGTGAATATTTAATGGTCTCGGTCAATCTCGTACTGCGGAAATCTTGTCTGGGTCCGTTGTTATCCCACTTCCGCCACCAAATTGTCACGTGTTTGCTATCCCCCACAAACACCTATACTCGTAGATTCGTTGTTTGAAAGTCTAGGAGACACTTACTATTTTATTAACTAATTAATAATTAACAACAATAGATTAATGACTGTCTTAACTATAATCACAATTAATCATTTATAAGTCTCTTTCTTATTTCTTCTTTACTCGTTCACTTTCAACTTAAGACTGACTTCTCTGGCCACCGTTCACCTTATATATACATCCATACAGGATCTAGAACTTTCCTGGACATTCGCGGACGTTCTCGTATAATTCTAGTTCCATCTATCTAGTCTACACAATCCAGTGTCTTAGCAATATTAATTTTGAGGATCGTTGTCTAATGATGAAATTTTAATTATTTAATACTCTTTCTAAGAACAATCATTAAAACATTTCAGCGAATAGATGTTGCATTTTCTCTCCTATAATATAGTTAAATCAATATTACAAAATGTCCCCATGATAAAAGTTTGTGTGCACTGCGCATTATTATGCCTACTTTGACTGATTTGCTTTGGTATTCTTTTTTGCTATCAGTTTTTAAAAGTTAATTATATATTTTTTTATGCCTATTAACTCTTTAAAATTTATATGCAGAAGTAGCTATGGAGATTTACTGTCCATTATCATTTGTAACTGCAATTTTAAGTAAATAATATATTGTTACCTCCAGCACCTAGATTTGTAATTTGTTTTTAATGACCTAATAATAATACATAGTGGAAATAATTGCATTTTTGTTGTAGATACATATATAACTGTTAATAATTTAACCACCACAATTTTATCTACAGATACTTGTCTTTGATAAGTGTCAAAGATAAAAATTGTCGTATATATTAGGATTTTACACTGCATAAGGTGAGGTACCTACAAACCTTATGTCTGAATTAGCACTTACGATCACTAAGCAGTGCGTATATTATAATAATTTATATTTAGCAAAAACTTGTTTCTTCCATATGAATATTTTCATCCTTGTTAGTTAAAAATAGTGGTTAATAGGCCCCTTGCACATGCCGGATTTTTTAAATTAATTTACATATTCTAATATAGTCTTATTAAACATTAGCAATTATCAATCTGTGTTAATAATTTCTACCTGGAAAATGCTTAAATTACTAATTGAATAGCAGATGCTAGAGGCGTGTCTGAAAACGCTGTCCTATTGGCGCGACGTCACCAATCACGAAATCTCCGGGTGGTGAACGGTATGGTACCGAGTTCATGCATTAATTATGTATGGGTGCTTGTTTCCTAAAATTATTTGGTAGTAGTCTCTGGTCTCCAGTGTTTCTGGGTGATTTTGGGATGCAGAATCCGAAAATACCGTCAGATTTGCTCTATTAGATCTAGTTTTTGAGATGCAGTATATCTGCCCTATTTTTTGAATCGATAAATAGATAACCAAATCATCTCATCTTTTAACCTATGTACAGGGTTATTCATTATAAATTACCCACCCCTTATCATCGTTATTATTGCCTATAGAAAAAAAGTTTTAAATAAAAGTTGTGTGGTTATGACTGAATTTTGTTAAAATTCTATCAAAAGTACAGTAGCGTGCAGATTTCAGGGGAAAAAAATATTTTTTTTTAAATGGGATACCCTGTATATTATTAAACCAGGAAAAACAGCTAGATATACTGCTTCATTTCGAAGGTAAGCCCATCCATATTTCTTCGCGAATAGACTTTTTTGAAACATTGTATTATTTTTTAGAAAATTCTGAATGTAGTATAAATAATGCAGTCGATCAATTAGATATCAATTATTCCAAAATCCAACGTACGTTAAAAAATAACAGCTACAGACAATATAAAATTTTACCCGTACAAGTTTTAACAGAGGCTCATAAAAGGAAAAGGCTGGACTTTTGCTGCCAGATGATTCAAAAGTTGGATGAAGATCCCGATTTTTTTTACTAAAATATTATGGACTGATGAATCATCCTTTTCTGCGGCAGCAGTTTTTAATAGGAAAAATCGAAGTTCGTGGGAAACAAGCATAACAGAAAAAGATTGGTAAAACAAATAAAAAAATCAGGAAGAAAAACTGTTAGCGTTTGGTGTGAAATTTTCAGAAACAAAATTGTTGGGCCTATATTTTATGATTATACTTTAACTGGCGTTACGAGTACCTATCTGAAAATAATTATCCCGGAAGCAGAAGATATTCTTTTGCACAATTTTCCGGAAGCCGAACTTGATATGATTTGGATGCAGGATGGGGCAACTCCGCATAGTGTCCTACCTGTTCGACATCATTTGAATAATGTATTCCCAATATGGATAGGGAATAATAGACCTATTAAATGGCCACCTAACAGTCCGGAGATGACCACTATGGATTCATTTTTTTGGGAATTTCTAAAAGACGTCAATAATAATAATAATAATAGTATTCAAGTCATTAAAGACAGGATTCGACTTGAAATAAACAATCTGAATGTAAATAACGAAGCCATTTCCGGTGCAATTATAAATATAAGAAGACGTTATCAATTAAGCATTGACAATAATGGTGGACACATCGAACATCTTTTATGAGATCATTTATTAATTGTTCCGTTCTCATTTTTGTCTTTTACATTTTATAATCATTACCTACTTGTTACTATTTTTTACACCCCTTAGCATACGTCATATTACTCTTTATCTGTATTGGTTGCAATTTGTACATGTTGGATGCACCTACGGTTTACCTGTTATGGAACTAATGTAAAACGGGCTTTAGTGGCTTTGCTTTGCCTTAATTATGTTTTTATCCCTTCCCACTCCTTATCCTTTTTTTCTGTACTACCTTTTTTACCCCTAAAGAAGAGGAGACTAGAAAAGGGAGTTAAATGTCAGCTGTCGAAGCAACGGGTTGGACAGCACATTATTTTTATACATTTGTTACTACAATTAATTATTACGTGAGAAATTCGCGCGTGTTACCCCGGCCGGTGGAACGTACAAAGGATCTACTACATACACCCCCTGGTTCATCATCCTATTATCCAACATCAAGATGAGTGCAATTCCGCAGTTATCCACTTTTTTTCAAATACATAAATTACAGATGCAATTAGATATTACATACATTGCAAATAGGTGTTAGACAAACTCACTACAAATCAGTAGCTACCGTAAACCAGTTATATATATAGTCCACTTCCAATGCTTTAACGAGACATTTTTTAAATTTCCTAAATAAATCTTTGTTATCTATTTTGTATAAATATTTGGTTTTTTCTTCTTCACTGTAAACCATTTTGATTATTTCATTAAAGAAATGTCACTTATCAAACATAATAGTTGTCATTTTCAAAGCTTTCTTTAAAAAATGTTAACTTTTTCATATTTACAGTAACTAGTTTAACTAAGATATTCGAATTTTAATAACTCAAAAACGGTATATGGTAGGGGTATATTTTTGAAATCAGGAGCAGAGGATCATTCCAAAAATTTAATAATATACAGGGTATCCCATTTAAAAAAAAAATAAAAAAAAATTTTGTATACCCTGAAATCTGCACGCTACTGTACTTTTGATGTCATTTTAACAAAATTCAGTCATAACCACACAACTTTTATTTAATTTTTTTTTCTATAGGCAATAATAACGATAAGGGGTGGGTAATTTATAAATAATAACCCTATACATTTCAGGTTATTACTATTTACTACAACTGCTTGCTAGAAAAGTCAGAAAATTCGTAGTAATGTATTTATTTCATAAAACAGACATATACATTGATCGATCATCACAAAAACTTTATTTTATAAGACGTCCTTGTATGAGGTTTACCAGGACAGTTTCGCTGAAGACTGCAGGATTAGTCGGTCATCATGTGGATATCTCATCTTCCTTGATATCTTTCTTTCATAGTTTTTATATCCTTGTTGAATCTTTCCTAGACTTAACCTCGTTCATTGATTCTGTAATATGTGGATCTTTTATAAACTGCCTTATCTGAGGACCATAAAATATTCCAGCCTTCAGTTTATCCGTGCTAATCCCAAGAAATTTATGTGACAGGTAGCCAAGACAAGTTCCATCTCGATTCAGTGCTTTCTCTATTTACCTTATATGCCCCAGTTTGATATTCAAGGGTGGAACGATGATTTTGTCTCTCTCAACCAATGGTTCGTTGATGAAGTTGTATGTTCCTTCAACCATAACTTTCCTTGCAGGCAATATTCTCTTAATCCAGTGCTCATTCTTATCTCTGCTATTCCAAAGACATAAAAAACAGGGATATTTCATATAACCACCTTGCTGTCCAAGGAGGAAAATGATTTTTTGGTTCCCGCCAAATCATTGGTGTTCCAAACATTAGGCACTTTTTCTTTCCATTTGTTCACTGTCGCAAATGTTCAACGCATGTTTTACATACGAAATGTGGGGTCCAACATTTATTCTGGGCCCCTAACTAGACGCAAAAATAAGCCTGATATGCCCTTCGCAAAGTCAGAAATGGGTTTTCTGTTTTCTTTCAGTGTACTCATTACATATGTAACAAAAAACGTCTGGATGATTCACACAGCTACATCTGCCTGTGGAAGCCATAGTTTTTATACAACGTATTTTCCTACGAAAACTCAGTACCAAACTGGATTGTAGAATGTGAGCGTAGACACCGGCGACTATCGGCCAGCATGAATTATTTAGTAGGGGCGAATTACGTGGTTGAGGGTTGGGTTTTATGGTCATGGAGAATACCCGGTAGGGCTATTTAGACCCTAATTTTAGGTAAGAAAATACTATTTTGGTCTCTGAATACACCATTATTTCATTAATTTTGAATTTTATCAGATCAAAATTTGTTATATTGTATCTCAAAAACTAGAGTACCTACGAAGAGAACTGCGATATACTTTTCAAATCAGCACATCAAAAATATCTCAAATTAGTACTTAATTTTCCGGCACCAAGACAATTTTTTTTGTGAACCTGTGAATTGACAACTCTGTGTCCGATGATTTTCAGTAACACCAAAAATATGAAGTTGATTCTGTGGTAACACCCGCTAAGCTCACAAAATCCACGATGGAAAATATCTTCATTAGTTCCCCAATTCAATTCAATTCAAAACAAGTTTATTTAAATTAAAATAAAAAAACACAACATATATTGCCCGCGTACGGTGGCGACGGGGCAATTGTTAGGTTCGGCGGAGCGAGCCGGTCCGGGCTTAGAACTAGAAAATGTTAAATAACAATACAACACCTAAAAATAAAACATTTTAAATTGTATACTATTAACAGGAACTAGAAATCAACGACGCATGCAAAAGCATGTGCCGTTGATGTAAAACTTTACAACAATGCAAAAAATAAACTGTAAAAGATTTTGTGTACATAAATTTAGAATTTTGATGATGCTGCGACGAGTCCAACTGCACAGTAAAAAGCTCGCCTCTAAATAATACAGAACTGCGAAGCGGGGATGTCTAACTCCGCTTATTTTTGGGTACGTTTAATCATATTTTTTTGTATATAATAATGTGCCGCAATTTACTGATCGTTGCCTTATAATTTGGAATAAATTTTGTCGGTAATTTTGAACAAAAACGAACAAAAAAGAAAATGGAAGTGATTTTTTTTTTTGAATTTTGGTGCCTCTTTTATAGTGTGGGCGGTCCTCCCATTTTATGAGAGGAACGTGGTCTAAAGTAGTTGTCTGAAAATTGGTAACGTTTGGTACGGTAATTTGTGTTTTATTCGAAATGGCGCGTAATACTCCCTTATTTGTGTAATGTTGGCTGTTGGTGGACAATCAGAGTTTAAATTCATAAAATTATTGTGAGATATCTCTGACATAATCCACTATGGGTACGATGTCGTTGCAAAGTTGTCGTAATTCCCTTAGGGGGTATATCTTGTTGAGTTATTTATGAGGCGAAGGAATTTGTTTTCCAGTACCTGCAATTTGTGTAATGTCGTCGCACTCGCAGAACACCAAGCCGGCGCAGCATATACTAGGGCTGGTCTTACTATCATCGTATAAATTAATTTATTATTATCCCTGTTTAGTCTGCTATTCCTCGCCATCAGGGGGTATAGACTCCTGGACAGGGAATAGACTTTACGTATCGTCTCGTTAATGTGTTTTCCAAAATAAAGACCTTTATCCAAAGTTACGCCTAAATATTTTACGTCTTGTTTCTTTTCAATTTGGCTGCCCCCCATCGAAATAGGTGTAATTATTTTATTATTTAATCTTTTTTCTAGTGAAAACAATAGCCTCCGACATGGCGACGTACACGTTCACCTTCCACTTGGCGTAATACTCCGCATCCATGTGCGCCTTTTCAGCTGCCCAGTGGCCTGAGGATGGTGTCTGTGACAGTATATGGCGGTATCGTCGGCGCACATCGCAAGCTTGGTGTTTGGACGCTCCGGAAAGTCGAACACATATATGTTATATAATTTTGACGCAAGAACCGACCCCTGCGGAACGCCTGCTCTAATGTTCCTCTGTGTTGATAGAGTTTTGTTCACTCTTACTCGCAGCTTTAAATCGTGCAAGTAAGAGTGTATTAGTTGCGTCAAGTGGCCCGGAAAGTCATACCGGTGCAGTTTATGTATAATACCGAGCAACCAGACAGTATCGAATGCTTTCTCAATATCTAAGAGAACCATGGCGGTGCTCTTGTGGAGATTATACAGTCGCTTGACATCATTGACGATCCTGACGATCTGCTGAGTCGTGCTGCGTCCCTTCTTGAAACCGAATTGAAAATCGCCGTTGATTTCAAGTAGAGGTAGTACTGAACTGGTAATTTTACGCAACAGGTGAGAACGGTTCAGTTCATTTTTGGGAACCGTTCTGAATACCTGTTACAGTTCAGGGTGTTCAGACAGATTACATGCAGCGCGAACGCTTAAACTGTCCCACTCATTCGATGAGAACGAAATACACCTACCCTACTCATCACCTAATACAACCTACAAAGTACTACATATCGTATTTCCAATAAGAATTGAGAACGCCGAATCTACGGAGAACCGGGAATGACTAGAGAACTGCTTGATTTGAGTGAACTGAGAGCCGAGCTTGTTTATTCCTTACCGTACCGTCGCGTGTGAATCGTAACAGGTATATTTTATTTTCGAGAACCGGTTCACTGAACGGTCAGCTGTAACGCGTTCTCAAGAACGGTTCGGTTCTTTTTGTACCAACCCTAATTTCAAGATCGTCCTGAGCAATGATTAGCCGCTTCAGAACGACCTTTTCGATCAGCTTAGATACCGCCGATAGTAAAGATATTCATTAGTTCACCAAAATAATATAAAAAATAAGAAAAATTGTGTGCGTGTGCGTGGGCGTGGGCACGGGCGTGGGTGTGTGCGTATGCGTGTGCGGGTGCGCGTGCGCGTGCACATGTGTGTGTGTGTGGATGTGTGTGCGTATGTGTGTGTATGCGTGTTTGTGGATGTGTTTTGGTGTGTATGTGTGTATCCACGAAACTCAAAAAATGCTAATGAGAGACTTCCCAAATTTGGCAGTTAAGATTTTCATAAACATTTTAGATGACACATTAAATTTGGTGAATGTGGTACCACCAGAAGAGACATAATGAATGAAAGAAGAAAAAGGTACAATTTCGGAAAAAAAAAATAGAAATTTTTATTGCATTTTGGACGATTCTCGATGAATTATAATGAAAAAACATAACTTTATGGAAAAAATCTGTCGGCATGTCTGTATTATCGCGATAGCAGGCACAATTTTTTCAAATTTGGTACACTTGTTCTAAAGACCAAAGACAATGATAAATTCGGTAATGAGCAAAATTGGTCAACTAAAAGGAGGTCCAAGGGACCTAAACTCTTTTGTATTTGCCTTTACAAAAAAATATATTCTTGATAAAAGATTATAAATCATATCTATTATATCAAGCCATTAAAATATATTTTCCAAGAACTTAAATAAAGCTGATGTAAACTGAAATTTTTTACACATTTGACCACATAAAATGGAGTTAAGATAAATTTAACAGTTTGACATTTAAAGTGTCTAATTTAGTTACAAAAATGTCAGTGTCAATAAGAAGGAATTATTAAAATATATGACATGAATTATTATTGACAGTATCGATTGCCGCTGGTAATTAATTATTTAAAAATTTTAATGAAACATTACAAGGTACGCTATTAAAATTAATTGAGGTAAGTGAAAAATTAAAGAATGATTTTTTTTAGATTAGGGTGATATATACTGGTATAGGAAAGTTATGTGCTGGCCATATCAGATATTTGTATTATGTAAAGACTCCAAAAATAAATGCCAAAATTATATTTTATGAATAGTAGGTAAATATTGCCATTTATACGGGATTTAGCAAATAAATTGGAAAATGTTCAAGGTGAAACAATTTCTCAGCTATAACGATGCCACCAAGTGAACAGTCGACAATTTGAACATTTAATTTTATATTTTTAAATATCACTTTTGTGAAAGTAAAGCCATTTTCGGATCTCGTTCCATAATTGATTTATTTAATATTGTTACGTGTT
>JANEYF010001185.1:62500-90044 GCA_029963845.1 Rhamnusium bicolor | reverse complement strand
TCTCGGAAACGGTATGAGATATAACATTGGTTAAATTGGAGCAAAGTTGTAGAATTTGGTGATCAGGAATATGTTGTTGGAAAATCGAAAATAAAAAGTTTTTCAATAAGGGTTAATAGTTTTCAATTTAACATTGTGGCCATATTTGAAATGTCAAAATTGTCTGCCACTGTCAGTTGTGTTCAGTAAGGTTTGCAATTTCATGGAAAGATACACGTTTCAAGAACGTTTGGAAATTATCCAATTTTTTTATGAAAATAATCGTTCTTTTATTGCTACTTATCATGTAATTTTACTAATTTATGGTCGTCATATTCTGGTCACAATTCGTCGAACTGTTGAAAATTTTGCGAGCACTTTTCCTTTGCATAATGTTCGCGTGCCAAGAAGACAAAGAACTGCTCGAAGTAATAAGGATATTGCTACCGTTCAGGCAAGTGCTGTTGAAGGCCCAAATTGATTGATTCCAAAGCGCTTCTAAAGAGTTGGGACTGTCTGCAACATCCACCTGGCGTATTTTATGGAAGGATTTGGTTTTATGTCATTACAAAATTGTTATCACACAAGAATTGTAGCCTTTGAATCATCGTAAACGTCGTGAATTTGCTGATTTTGCCTGGAAAAACTTGAAAGTGATGCTGATTTTTTTAAGAAAATCGTTTTCTCAGATTAAGCTTTTCTTCTCAGTGGATCGGTATATAAACAAAATTGTCGTTACTGATGTGAAGCAAATCCACATTCCGTAAAAGTATCCTTTTGGCGTGGTTTTTAGATTGTGGCATCATGGGTCCTAATTTTTTATGAAAATGAGAACGGAGTGCCATTACTGTCAACGGTGAGCGGTACAGGTCGATGATAACGAACTTTTTATGGCCCGACTTGAATGATATTGATTTAATCAACATCTAGAGTCAACAAGATGAAGCTACGTGTCACGCAGCCCATGACACAATCAATTCGTTGCGTGAAAAGTTCGGTGAGGTGATTATTTCGAAAAATGCTAATGTCAATTGGATTCAAGAAGTTGTGACTTAACTCCTTTGCACTACTTTTTGTGGGGTTATTTGAAGTCTTTGGTTTATGCTAATAAACCAGACAGAATTCATGCATTAAAATTGAATATTGAACGCTGTATTTGTGACATAAGATATATTTTATTGAATAATGTGCTTGAAAATTGGGTTCATCGGATTTGGACCTGTATAAGAGAAGTAAAGGCGGCCATTTGAATGATATTATTTTCAGAACATAATTGCATCGATTGTGCTGGAAAATAAAATAAAAAATTTTGTTTCAAATCCGTGTTATTTTATTAAAAACAAACTTATTGAAAAACACTTTATATCATGGTTCTTGAAATTTTTTTTAAAAAGTTAAATTTTGAATTTTCAATACCGAAAAACTAAAAACACTTTTTCATTGGCGTTTTTTATCCTTTACAATTTAGCATAAAAAAGTTTATTTATAAGACATTTCGTCTTTTCGTGACCATCATCAAATACATCAAGTAGTTATTTTCAATACGGATCTGTATTTTTTTATTGCATTTTTTGTAGCATTTGATTCTCAGACATCATTGATATATTAAACTTTTATGTTGCTAAACGTTTCGTAGCTGTAAACAAGGAAAATATCACATATGATAATATGGTAATAAGTCTAGTTGTCGCGTCACGTGCTCTTTGAATTATAGTTTTCGTTGATAATTTGGATGTTTTCGTTAATATATGGCATTTGTACGCCCAGTAGTCATAGATTTGCCTAGTAGTAATATTTGGTTTTATGTCATGCAGTTTAAATGTTTTTTGGTTATGGTTATTACTTAAGTCGGGTCTGGAAATTAAATCGATGTGGTGTCTGTACGTCTTGTTAAGTAAAATATCTACGTTGGCGTAGTCCTGTTTGGCGGGAAATAGGTAGTAGTATTTGATGACACAATTATTGTAATATTTTCCTGCATTGCAAAGTCATGCACAATTCTACCATTGACGTTATTTCTATGATTAAGCCAGGACGTATAAGACTCATTTACCATGGAGTTTTACATTAGCGGAGATGACAATTGGTTAACAATTTTTAGAAAATACGTTACTCACCGACAACCAACAATAGACAATAGACGCTTTTTCATGAGTTATAGAAAAGGAAGGTGTCTCTTCATAATTAACGCCTTGGCTTCTGCTCCAAACTTCACACTTATTCGGTAAAGTAAGGATTTCCATACTTATGTTATAATATACTAATATCCAATTATAAAATTCAGGGAATATACAGGGTGTCCCAACCAAAAGTAACTTTGGAGATAAAATTTTTTGAAAAATTGGTGAAACACGTCGACCTTGTTTCCAAGGGGGACATATTTTAATGTAATACTTGTATACCTATCGTCATCTCTCTACACTACAGGGCCACTCCCTCAAAAAATTCAAATGGCAAGAGGGGTCGAGTGATACATATTTTGAAAGGTCTTTCAATTCCCTACATAACTGTATTTTTTTTTAACTTGTATCGAATCGTTCTTAAGGAAAATGATTTTATTTTTGATAATTACACACAATCGAAATCGTTTAAAAAATCTAAAATACACGGCACTGGGTATTGGAATTTATAAAAAAAACTACATTTTTGTAGTTCTCTCAAATCAACACGAGCTTTTTCGACAAAAAACACTTTCCTTTTCCGTTTAGTTTTAGAATAATAAAAGATTCATAAGTATTTGATAGTCTTTGAATATTAATTTGTTCACAACCAATTTTAAATCGAGATACATTTTACCAGAGTGAGTGCTCAAAATGGTTTATACCCTTCAGGAGAGAATAGAAATTGTCAGCATTTATTTTAAAAACGATAATTGTACTAGAGCTACGGAGCGCATATTCAATAGAAATCACCGAGATAGAAGGGTTGGTTCTCAGTATGTTTTACAATTATTGACAAAATTTATGGAAACAGGTTCTGTAGGAAATAAAAAGCATGGACCTCAGCGACCGATTAGGAACGAAGCAGTCGAAGTGGCAGTTCTGGGTCATTTGCAGATGGATAATACTCAATCGATCAGGAAAGTAGCTGAGGCTTCCGGTGTGTCATGAAGTAGTGTTCATCGAATTGTAAAGGCCCACAAATTTCATCCATATAAATTTAAATTGGTACACGAATTAAACGAAGATGATTCCCGATCGTCGGCTTGAATTCTGTGAGATTTTTAGTGAACAATTGGTAATGCTAATCTACTGTACAATACGTATTTTTCTGATGAATCGACATTTCAGTTAAATGGGGAGGTAAACAGGCACAATTGTAGGTATTGGAGTGAAACCAATCCACATTTGTCCATGGAAACTCAAACCCAAAAGCCCAATTTTTGGATAATCGGTTTCCTCATGAATGGATTGGAAGAAGAGGTCCTGTGGAGGTGGCCTGCTAGGTCACCCAATTTAACTCCCTTGGATTTCTTTCTGTGGGGACATTTGAAATCGAAGG
Source organism: Rhamnusium bicolor (assembly GCA_029963845.1). NCBI lineage: Eukaryota > Metazoa > Arthropoda > Insecta > Coleoptera > Cerambycidae > Rhamnusium > Rhamnusium bicolor. Next base: position 86,564 of record JANEYF010001185.1, on the reverse strand, counting down.
TATTTGCAACAAAACCCGCATCTCTGGAAGAGTGACGTGAAAGAATTGTTCGAGAATGCCGTTTATTGACACCAGATGTGTTCAGAATGTTCGTACAGAATTTCAAGACGGATTATATTACTGTATGGAAGTTGGTGGGGGTCATTTTGAACAATACATACGATAATTTAAACTGCTTCTTTTATTTTTATTTCCCGAACCTAAAATAATGAAACAATTATTTCTCAGGAACGAATCGATAAAAGTTTTAAAAAAAAATACACTGTTATATAGAGAATTGAAAGACCTTTCAAAATATGTATGACTCGACCCCCTTTGCCATTTGAATTTTTTTGAGGGGGTGGCCGTATAGGGTAGAGGGATGATGATAGGTATACAAGTATTACATTAAAATATGTCCTCCTTGGAAACAAAGTCGATGTGTTTCACCAATTTTTCAAAAAATTTTTATCTCCAAAGTTATTCAGGATGCCTACTTTTGGTTGGGACACCCTATATAAGTATTCTGTAACATTTCCATGTTTATTTCACGTTGCAAGGTTTAATAAATATCAAATTATAAAATGCTTCCTCAAATCATATTAATAAACCGTGCTATTTTTACCACGAATTTAAACATTATGAACTAGACTACAACAATCCAAAAGCGTTTGTGCGCAGGTAGTGAGCATAGAATTAGCAATTTTCTCATTATTCCCGAATTCCAATGACCGTTTGTCTTTTTCCATTTCTTGAGTTGTTTGAGTCAGTGTTGTCACCCGCAAATAAGCGATTGTCGACACTTGTCGTGGTATTAGAAAACATGTGTCGAGAAAGGAGGGAGGCCCGACTTTGTTCCGTTCCGTTTCGAGCTGCCTCCTGGAATATCGTGTGCATATTAACGTGTTTAATTAAGTCATAAGTAATATTTAACGCTTGCGTTAAGTGTTCGTTTTGTACGGATATGAAGATTTAATTTAATTCACTCTAAAGAGATGTAAAAACCTTATTAATATCAATAAGGTAAGCCTATATTTTTATTAAATTGCAAATGATTCTTCTGCGATAAATTTTTGTCACTTTTAGGTTTTTTTAAGTGCAGACTTTTTTTAAGCGGACTTTTAGTGTGCAGACTTTTAGGCGCAAACCTTTTTTTGGTGCATTTTTTTTTTGATTCAGTTTCAAAAATGCAGATTTAACCCTTAAGATGCAAGTTTAAGATTAAAGTTCTTAATTTTTCGCATTTCGAAATTTGGTACTTTTTTTGTACGTTGCCAAGTAAATTTTTTTTGGGCAATCTTTTCACTTTTGATATGGATTAGAAATCGAAGTAAACTTTTTATATATTCTTGAGGATGAGGAAAAATATCCTAAAAATCCAATTATACCGAATGTTTTCGTACAACTTGGGATGGTATTTTTATCGTTATTTTACACACGTACAAGTTCTGATATGAACAATAGTAGCTGAAAGCAGTGAAATACACCGACATCGGGAAGACGAGGGAGTATTTGGATCCTAGCCAATAGGACAACCCTTTAAATGATCCGTAGTAGAAAAATAGACCCTGTGTTCTACCTAGTTGATATACCATCTTACGTAGTGGAGTAAAGTACAAAATAAGTAGCATTTTTTGCCTTTTAACCTTTTGCCTTGTAAAGAGAAATTTACAAAATACCTTTATTGTTCTAAAGCGATCCATACATTGTAACATTAATTTACTAAGATACTTGATTCCAACATTTGATATATTGTAAATAAAATATTAATTCTCCATTTTGTAAAGTCTTGCTGTAAAAGTTTTTTTTTCTGTAATTTTAATAACTTGTGTATAATTAATTCAGAGGTAGCGTAGAAACTAGTAGATATAAGTGTTGTCTCGGTGTTGAATTGCAATTTTTTACTTTCTTATACCTAATATAAGGAAGTATAGTAATCGTGATTTTTTTCGACCTCGATATTTTGATTGATTTATACGTTTTGAACCATCTTGAATCCATTCTGACTATTTTCCGAATGATGTCTGTCGGTGCGTGCGTGTATATGTGTGTATCAGCGATAACTCAAAAAAATACTAATGGGATACTTTCCAAATTTGGCAGTTAAGATTGTCAATAACATTTTAGGTGACACATTAAATTTGGTGAATGTGATACCATCAGAAGAGACATAATGAATGAAAGAAGAAAAAAGGTACAATTTCGGGAAAAAAATCTAAAAAATTTTATTGCTTTTCTGGACGAATCTCGACGAATTATAATGAAAAAAATAACTTTATGAAAAAAAATCTGTCCGCATGTCTGTAGTATCGCGATGCAGCCACAGTTTTTGAGATAAAGCTTCAAATTTGGTACACATGAACAAAATTGGCCAGCTGAAAGGAGGTCCACGGGACTCAAAGTTTTTTTGTATATGCCTTTAAAAAAAATATATTCTTCATGAAAGATTATATCATGTCTACTATGTCAAGCCAATAAAATATATTTTCCAATTACTTAAATAAAGCTGATGTAAACTTAAATTTTTTATACATTTAACCTCATAAAATGGGGTTTAAGATAAATTTAACAGTTTGACATTTGAAATGTCTAATTTAGTTACAGAAATGTCAGTGTCAATAAGAAGACATTATTAAAATACATGACATGAATTATTATTGACAGTATCGAATGACGCTAATAATTAATTATTTAAAAATTTCATGAAACATTTCAAGGTACACTATTAAAATTTAATTGAGATAAGTGAAGAATTAAATAGAATGATTTTTTTTACATCAAGATGATATATATCGAGAAAGTTATATGCTGGCCACATCAGATATTGTATTATGCTATTTTAGAATATTGTCGAGTTAGACAAGTTAATATCGATTAGTGTTTTTCGAGCAAAGCTGCCTCTTGCCTTTGTTCTCGATCTCATGAAGTAGACAGTGAAGCTGCCTTTTGTCTTTACTGTCAGCTACTTGTCTTTGAGACTTATCTGTTTAGTGTAAATACCTTTAGTTGTAGCTGTCGATACAATTGTGTATTGTTTTTGAGTAAAGTTGCCTTTTGTCTTTACGCTCGATTTCATTTGAGAGTGAAGCTGCCTTTTGCCTTTACTGTCAGTTAATTGTCTTTGGCAATTAGGGTTTTTTTTAGTATAAATACCTTTTGTCGTACCTGTCAATACGGTTACGTATTGTTTTTTGAGTAAAGTTGTTTTTTGCCTTTATTCTCGATTTCAAGTTTGAAACATTGAGTGTTTACTTTCAAAGTATGCTGTATATTGTGATATAAAAATCACAGTAAAATTATCTTTTTGATTGTAACATACACTTGATTTAAAAAAAAACTGGTACAACTCTTGTAATCGAAAATCTTAATAGCTTAGTTGTGTGCATATGTCTGTAAATAGGGCTGGCCAGGCATGTCGAGAGGGGGTGGAGAAGAGGTGATTTACCCCGGACCTGGGTTTTTTTGGAGGAGATCGGTTTTCTTTGTGTTTTTAAACTTAATAAACCTTTCTCTTTTATTTTATTCAAATGGAATTTTAAAAAATAATTAGAAAATAACTTTTTCAAAACATTTTCAAGCCTGCCATATTATTGTTTAAAAAAATAATATTTGTTACGGATAATTCTACTAATGGTTGTAATTAAAATACTAACTGAATAATGATAATTCTATTTTTAAAATAAGAACACAAAAATTCCACTTGAGATTAAAAAAAAATGTAAACAATGCAAAGTGAACATAAAAATACAATAAAAAAAAATGAACTTCAATTACGTAATATAGAATTAACTAATATTTTGTCATTGCTCCATTAGCGTCTAAAACTGCCTGAAGTCTTGCAGGCATGGACAAAATCAGATTTCTTGCAAGGTCAACTTCTTGCGACAAGTTCTCCCAAGCGTCTTCAATTATCCCTTCCAATTCTTGAGCATTATTTGGATGGTTATTTAATTTTCTTATATGTTTCACCATTAGTCCCCATACATTTTCAATTGAATTTAAATCCGAACTTTTAGATGGCCACGGTAACAACTCTATGTTTTTATTAAGAAACCATTGCCTGACACGATGGGCCATATGTATGGAGCAGTTGTCTTGTCTTGGAAACACCTCTATTACTGACGGCAACATAATATTGTCTAATATTTCAATATATTTAATGGAATTGAGATGACCACCACTGTTTCAACACACACCTAACCCATTTAGGCTCATCTAAACCCAGACATTGACTGAAAACCTTCCTGATATTTGTGGATCGAAAGTATATTTTTCGTCGTATCTAATGGAAGGAGGCCTATATACGCGAACATGTCCATCGTTACAGGATTTAAAAACCTTTTCATCAGAAAAGACAACTTGTCCCCAGAAGTTTTCATCATTGATTATATAGTTGAGTGCAAAAATAATCTTACTCTGCTTCTTTTCTTCTGAAAGTTTATATTTTTTTAGCCGCTGAACAACTCTTCAAGTCGCTTTGTAGTTTTATTCTTCTGCAAGCAGTAGATACCGAAGCAGGAAAATTTGTCTCTGAAATTGCATTTACTGCAGTCTGAAAAGAGTTTTCTATTAGGTAATTTATAAGATTTTCATCTTCTTGATTATTGCTCTTTCTGGGCCTACTGGAACCAACTTTACGGGATACCGTTTGGTTGGTTTCCCATTGTTTTTTAACACTCATTATCGTGGTTTTACTCACATTGTATTCAGCAGCAAGTCTTCTTATAGACCAACCATCTTCAATTTTAGAAACAATTCGAAATTTTTGAATATCTGTTAGATGTCGAACCATTTTTAATAATGACGCCACTGATTAACGTCAAAGTGACATTTGTAAGATTATTAATATCAATCAAAGAACGAATGATTTACATAGCTAAAATAAAGTGTACCAGTTCTTTTTGAAATCAAGTGTACTTGTATATTAGAAAAAAATTATTCATAGTGTAAGCTAGCACCCGTTTATATATAGAGTTCACATTTCTATACCTTTTCTTATAATTTTCTACATATTCGTAGTGCAAGCTAGTACTTAATTATATTTAATTTACTTATTTCTGACAATACCCTGATAGTAGCAAATCTGGCGCTAATCAAGCAAGTTAGCTCTAAGTTGTAATATTATCTTAACGTCGCAGTCGTACCATTTTTAATCGAGTTAATAAGTATTTTTAGGATTAAGGCATAAGTTCACTGTATATATTTTATATCTTTTCATATATTAAATATTTCTCTACTTGTATGTTTTATATTATATGGTAATAAGTAGTGTGTAATAATTAACTCATATATTATTTAATCTATTTTCCTTCTTTCTGATTATACTACGTGATCTAGTGCCTTCTTTTCCGAACCCTCCCTGCTTTCCTCGAAACACAAAACCAGCTTGCAGAGTGCTTTTGCTAACCCATAACTTTAGGGCATATTTACACCGGATAGATTTGTAAAAATTTAGTATTCACTAGCCTACAATAACCGTAACACACACAAATCAATTATCTTAAGAATAGATAAGGAGGGTTGTAGCAATTCCTACCTAAACGAACTTACCATTTTTAACGAGGATTATTTATTTCCTTCATTTCAATTTAGATATGAATAACCATCGTATCCAATTTTAAATGATGAAATTAAATAAAATACTGTTGGGATTCACCGATTATATTTATTTCCTCTTTATCAAAATTAATATTGTGAACTACGTATAACATTTTCCCCACCAACTACGGCAAAAAGCAACGGAACAACCTTTTACTTTAAAATGTATTCATGATTAAATCTTTCATCCTAACGTAAATTGAAACTGGTTAATTAATTAAAAGCAAATCCACTAATTTGACGGTTTCAACTAGGGAAAATAAGCATCAAGTATACGAAGTGGAGATAAAAGAAAGAGCAACTTCGATGAACAGCCGGGGATAAAATAATTACAGCTGCGATCTAACCGCTACCCGCAATCAGAATTGCAGTCTGTGAGGGGAATTGCATCGCGTCTCGGAAGCATAATTGTTTTACTTTTCAACACTTTGGTGAGAGGAGAATACAGAGAGCCCTCAAAAAGTCCAAATCTTATGATACATATTTGGTTTGAGGTAGGATTTAACCGTGCATTATTTTAAATATATTGAGCATTAGATCGATTAACTTGTGATTAAAATTTTGCTTATTATGCAATAAATAAATATATAAGATGATATTTTACAAGTTATTGGCTGTTAAAGTAGAAATAATTTCTTCAATAAAAAAACACAAAAAACTTCCTTTCCTATTTTTATTTTTAGAGGACTTTCAGCCAGGTACATGAAAAATTTATCCTACGTTTCGTCCGAGTTTTCGGACTTTTTTCAAGGTTAAAAGCTAATATAAATTTCCTATTTTAATTTCATTGTATGGGCTGGTTTTATTTTATTTTTTATCATTTTTTTATTCGTCGGTAGTGTGTACGTCTAGTTCGACACTTAGGCAGAGGCATCACACACATCACATCTCTAAACACATACCAATTTTACAAATAACCAATAGGTGACTTAAAAGCGATGTGGCAAAAAACATGTTAATGCCAACATAATAACTATCTTCTTTTGTTTACATCTATTGTGCATAAACATTTTGGTTGATGTCTATCACTATAAAATAAAAGGAAATCACACATAACCTTAAAGGTGATATAGATACCTGTCAGTTGGGTGTGGGTTGTAATTATATGGCAGCAATTTGATTGTAAAATAACTTATAATACTCCCAGAAGACAAATGGGCTTCTTTGAAATACTTAAATTTAAAGAATGATTAATTTTTTTTCTCATAATTTTAATCGTAAGCGATGGTAGAGTCATAAGCAACGATTATTTTAATCATTATTTATGATTTATCTATTGAAATGATTAAAATATTTTTTGTATTTAAGTAAAACTTTACCATACTGAGTTTTTTTCAGCTTATTAGAAATTCAATATGGCTGCAAGAAGTCCTTTGTTCTCGAAACGTTATTCTTGTTCTCAATGTACCTATTCACCACAGATATCTACAAATTGTAGTAACCACGTCTTAGATGTTTTGTCTATCATCTGTCAGATGTTCATTTTTGTATAACTCATGAAGTTGTTTTATTTTTTTATTCCAATTAATTCTCTATTATTATTTTGTTAATATATTCTATGTTCTTTAAAAAAAATTTCACATTTGGAAAGTGAGAAGGAGAATTGACACTGGTTTCATTAATTAGCGACCTCTACAGGAAACGAAGAGAGACACATCACTGGTATTTGTTATTCCGTGTTAGGAAAATATGCCCCTTCAGCACATTAATATAATAATTAACAATTAATACCTTATTGGCCGAATGTACTTTTCCCATTAAAAATCGTATTTTTCATGTGATTAAAAATAAAGTTTCTAAATATCAGTTTTATTATTACAAATATTTCAAGTGGTATTTTAAGCGTTACACAGATCACTTAGTCCAAGAGCTGGCCTCCAAAATGTGCAAGAGTTTTCTCAAAGCTAATTTTTTGAGATTAGGTTACTTTTTAGTGATGGAAAATAACTGTAGAGTCAGCACTTCCGGTACCGGGACACCTGGCGCTGGGACGCTCGCAAAGGTGTAATATTAATTTACGTCTCTAAACTGTTTTCTCAAAGTTCAAAATTTATAGAGAACGAGCAAATATAATATAAAACAAGAATCCAACAGTTAGACAGCAAAATATAGGGACAGGTGGCGTCAGCGCTACTTCATACCTGTCTCAAAGTTGAAATTCTCCAAAACGTTAAATAAAACTATAAAGTTAATAAAGGAGACAGTCAGATTCATTTATGATAGGACCACGTTAGTCAGCAGAGATGTGAGAACGGTAACTGTGCGCATTAGTACGCCTTTTCTCAATACATATCATTTATTTTATATAAAAAAATAATTTTAATTGTTTCTTAATAATTGTAATTGTTATATATCAGTTATTATATAGATATCAGTTATTTTATGCAAGAAAAAAATAATTTTAATTATTTTATAAGAGAAAAAAAAAGAATCATTGATTCATTGAAAAAAAAACATCTAATCGTCAGAATCATTGCCGTCGTCGTGTTCTTCGCCACTATCTTCATCAGAATAAAACGCGATTGCACCATATTCTTCGGCATCATCAGTGGTGGTTGATTCCGAATCTGTGTACAAATCAAAAATTCAGCGTTAAGCAATACATTACATTAATAAGTAAGGTTTTGAATCACATTTGCGAGTCGACTGGCAAAAATTACCTTCGTACCAACTGAAATCATATCGGCCATCGATCTACTGCCAACCATTTTCCTCTGGAATCATTGCAGTGGGCATTTTTTCATCAGCATGACTCCAAATGTTCGATATATACGCAGCCCTTTGTATTTGTTCTTTCAATTCCGTCTTGCATGGCGGTAAATTGGAACCATCGACGTTTTTCGTGGCAATTTTGAAAGGGTCGTTGGTGTCTTCGAATGCGTAAATCTTATTGAAAAGTAGAAAGCGAGCCTCATTTACATCACAAGTATTTTTCAAGCCATATAATTGACAAACAAATTTCTCAATTTTATAACGTCAACAAACACAATACACAACGCAAATTTAGTTTTTAATAACTAATATACAAAGTCGGAAGAAAGCTAGAACAAGCTGGCAAGCTGCAACAAAAGATGACACGATATGTTATATCTATTATACATATATTAATATGCTAACTGAAGCACTGGAAACTTAAACGCGTACCGTACTATATTGTTATAGTAATAATATTAATATAATAGACTGATTTCAACAATTCGCTTCTTTAGCAAAGAGTAGTTTATTCTTTGTTTTTAGTTAGAGAATAAATAATAAAATTAAATACAGAAAATTCAGAACTCGGTCAAAGAAGACCGGCAGTCGGCGCTCTATATAAAAACGATAAAACGTAATCATGGCCACGCCAACACTTTGTTACTCCGCCGGCCGGTATTACTTTGATTTTTTTGTAATCAGGGCAGGTGCGGACTTATTTGGAGTGTGTGCTTTTGATTAAAATTTAAATTTAATTATTCAGAAACTACAACCGACTTGCGCCAAGTCAGCGCCCCCCCAAGATTCAGCGCCCCAGACGACCGCCTGGCTCGCCTGCCCATCGGGCCGGCCCTGGTAACCCACATTCCGTTGAGTTATAAAATAAACGATATGTATTGAGAAAAGGCGTACTAATGCACGCAGTTACCGTTCTCACATCTATCGACTGCTGACTGACGTGGTCCTATCATAAATGAGTCTGACTGTCTCCTTTATTAACTTTATAGTTTTAATTAATGTTTTGGAGAATTTCAGCTTTGAGAAATCACTTTGACACACGTCATTTTTTTGACAGGTATGAAGTAGCGATGACGCCACGTGTCCCTATATTTTGCTGTCTGACTGTTGGATTCTTGTTTTATATTATATTTGCTCGTTTTCTATAAATTTTGAGCTTTGAGAAAACAGTTTAGAGACGTTAACTAATATTATACCTTTGCAAGCGTCCCTGCGCCAGGTGTCCCGGTACCGGAAGTGCTGACTCTACAGTTACTTTCCATCACTAAAAAAGTAACCTAATCTCAAAAAATTAGCTTTGAGAAAACTCTTGCACATTTTGGACGCCAGCTCTCCGACTATAAAGTGTCACGTTTTTAATAACGTAATAATTGTGACACTGCAAAATTAACTAAAATGTGACGAGGCAGAAACATCATGTAAAATAATATCTCTTAGAACCATGTTTTTTTAATGTGATGCATTTGGAGTTGCATAAACTACTGAAATACGAGTGGCTGTGATGTTATATCATCATTTGTGTTTAGTGGGAGGATAAATAAGATAAACAAGATAAAGTATATAAATAAGAAAAACAAAATAAACAAGGTAAATAAGATAAACAAGATGAAAAGATAATCGAGATACATAAATGTAGGTAGATTGATTGATTTCACATTAAACATAATAAGTACCAAAAAAAATATTATGAAAACCGTTTGACACTTACTATATTATTTTTTGTTTTCTTTTAAGTTTTTTTTAGTTTCAGGCATGAAAATAGATAAAATCTTACATATGACGTGTGTCAAGGAAGACACATTTTTTCCTACGTGTGTGCTTACAAAATTCGTCTTTGTATTTTCCAACTTGTTACATAAACGGTTATTCCATCACATTTGTTTCACACTGATTTAACAGTTTCACTGAAAGAAAAACAGTTTCCAGACCAAGACAACTGGGTTAGAATTAGGTTAATCACTACGGAACTATCCACCCAAATCAAACGAAACAATTAAATGAGTATATAGACTACATAGTAGCTAAAGGCGTATTAACTAAATGTAGCGACTATTATTCCATCTCTAATAGTCGATTTTAATTGGGTTGTTATGTTAGGTTAGGGTTATATTTTAGGTAAGTCGAGATTTGAGTTGTGGGTGGGTTAATGACGTCAAATAAAACAGCATTGAAATAAACGACGGCAGTGATAATGGATTTTCTTTTGTAGGTATAATAAATTCTCCATCCCACATTGATCTCAAGCTCAGTCAGTGCAACACAAAGTTGGTATGTAGAAATAACAGGTCAGGATCGGTTGTGCAAGCTGTAATTCAACAGAAGTTGCCGAAGTCACGGAACACTGAATTAGATAACGTTAAAAAAAGCATTTATGTTGATAAGTTGAAGAAAAAACAAATGCAGTCGTTCCTGGATGTGAGAAGCTATAGTGTTTTCTTTTTTAATGAACGATATTTTCTTAATGACACTATGAGTGCTGTGAGTTCAGTAATATCGGAGGAGGTATTAACTGACTGGACAATAAATTTCGTAACTCTATTATTAGAAAGAATGTTTACTAAAGCGATGATGATTGATGAATCAAAACTCGCCATTTATTGCCATATTTATTGGACAGTTGACATGGATGAATTAAAAAAAATATTTAGACATATAAAGACAAATCGCACATTTTACTCCAGACCGTCCCTGTAGTAGATACATAAATATATCAAAAATATATATCTTGCCAAGTTCCTTGGCACAAAAGCTCGATTAGGAAGCAGTAAGTTACCCTCTGATACAAAATAATGTATTTTTTGTAGGGAAGTTGAACACATCGGCAATTTTTATGTAGTAAAAGAGTTTGATAAAATTTATATCACTAATAAATAGGTTACATTTGTAAAGTCATTACTCTTTCTAATAGTTATACTAGAAATTAGGGGTAACAATAACGACACACATTCTAGGGATAACCTATTTTTAAACGTACAAGACACACACTTCCCCTTTTTTTTTTATTTTTTTTTTTTCTAAAAATTTAAATTTTTTAAAAAATTAAAAATTAAAAATTTGGGGGGGGGGGGGGGGGGGGGGGGGGGGAAAAGGGAGGGGGGGGGGGGGGCCCCTTTAGAAAATTTTTTTAAAAAGGGGCGGGGAAAAATTTTTGCTTTGGAAAAAACTTTCACGGGGGTTTTTTTTCACCGACTTCATAAGGGGGGAATTCCGAAAGGGGAAAAACTTCCTTGCTCCACTTGTAGGGACAAAGATACTTATTTAGAAAATTCTTTTTAACCAAAGTAAAAAAAGTTTACTTGGGGTGTAATTTTCCATAATGACGCCCACATTCAGATTACCTATTTTGATATTTAAACCAAGCTTTACATTTGTAAAATCAAATTAAAAAATAAAAAAAATATACAAAAAAGAACCCCCAAAACACCCCCAAAAATCTCCCCCCAAAATTTGGGGAATAAACCCACCCCCCCGGGGAAAAAAAAATTTTAAAAAAAAACCCCCCCAAACACGTGGGCTTTTTTCCCCCTTTAATTTGGGGAAAAATTTTGGAAAAAAATCGTGGTACATTTGTAAAAAAGTCTCAGACAAGTCGATTTTTACTTTAAAATGCGCAGACCTGGCTATACTTGTAATTGTACAGGGCGAATCATGTTGATGATCCTATGTCATCGATATTTTATAAAATTGGACACCCAATATATTTTTTGATATTTGGTTTGAGAATGTTATTGCGATTCCAACCATTCCAGATTTCGTATATTTATTAACCCACGATGTTGAAAAATTTGACGTATGGGCGACCATCGGTCGCAAGGACCGCTATAAAATTTGCACGATAAAACGTAATTGAAACTTACATTTTGTTTATTATTTTATTCCAAAAGAGTACAAAAGCAGGAATAGAACTTAATTAGTCATTTTTGACATCACTAGCACAATATTTACACAATTTTCTAGAATATTCATGGCAAATCGTTCTATTACAAAATGAAATCGTTCTCTGGGTCTCTCTATAGAATGATGTGAAGAGGATACTAGCAACACCGCTTTCTTTTTCTTTGGGACATGAGACATTATCGTGAAACCATTGTCGGAAAAACCATATAAACTGGAACCCCGGTCGTGTTGAAGAGGGCTGAAATTCAGGAGGTATCTCACGTTTTTCTTTAGTGTGCCGGTGTAAGTGAGGCCTCTTTGTTTCAATTCAATCGAGAAACTCAATGGAGGAAAACCAATTATCGGCAGTAATGTTTCTGTCCCAAAATCATTTTAAACAACGTACTATGTCTGGTTTTTAACTATCTACAAGGAATCAAAAAACAAATGCCTATTTTCACTCACTCCGCGAAACCTCCAGAATTTTTTTTAATGTTAGTTTTTCGACCATGTTTGGTTTAGTTATAGTTTCGTTGTTTTTCCGATTTCATGTTTGTATTCTCCCACAAAAAACAGTCTCCGTTTTCAAATGTTATTCCTAAATAGAAAATAAAACCAGGAAATCAAGAGCGCCAGATGAAATGATCACCCTGTAGATTTAATTAATTTTTTTCAAATTTGTTGAATGAAATATTGACTTTAAGCGAAACATTAATCAATTTCTCACTAATTTACTTGTCCAGGCTAAAAATGAAATGAAATACTCATCCGATCAATGAACGGTTTTTAGGCCAATGATTTTCTCAAATATTTTGTGTATAATATATTACATTGTATTCTCAGCAGGCATCACAAATTATTGTAGTACTGTGCGATTTATTGGTCCATTTAATATGACATCAAAATTAAATAACGGTTAATTAATTTCTGTTAAAACAAGATAACAGAAAATTGACACAGGGAAATATAAGTTATATTATATTATTGTCTAAACGTCCTTTTTATAAACATATCGGAAAAACATTTGATTACTCCACATACAGACACATCAAATGACATAAACTCGACTCATTTATTCAGTAGATAAAAACTCCTGGATAACGGAAAGGCAAGAAGAGATAAGAGGAAAATTTTCAGCAAAACTACGTTTCAGGGCCAACTATGTTTCGAAAGCGTAGAAAGGCCACGTTACTGTGTAGTCGGAATTCACAATTGTATCTTGGAATTCACAATTGTGTCTCGGAATTCACAATTGTATCTCGGAATTCACAATTGTTATGTCGAAATTCACAATTGTAAGTCGGAATTCACAATTTTATCTCGGAATTCACAATTGTATCTTGGAATTAACAATTGTATATCGGAATTTATAAAAAATTCAATAGCACACTTGACCAATAAAATGTTTCAAACTAGGTACACTCTACGTACTCTTAAAATAAATCTTATGGGCTGATATCCCTTGCTTCGAATATAACAAAAATAATAGAGAAAGTGTAATAAAAAAACGGATTGAGTTATATTGGGAAAAGTATAAATTACTATCCGATACCTAATCAGTTCGGGTTTAGAGAGAGTATATCGACCGAAGACGTATTATTCACTTAGCCAATCATATATACATATGTATATTCAAATCTAAACAAAAATAAAATAGTATTGCGTGTGTTTCTCGATTTATACGAGTGAGCAGTGAAATTCTGATGGCGTACTCAAGGACCTTGGCTTTCGAAGAATAGCCTCAAAATATATGATGAAGACTTACTTAGGAGTAAATAAGACAAGTGGATTTTTGAGTGTCACAAGGCACAGTTCTAGGGCCATTTCTATTTCCTATATATCTAAATAGCCCATTGAGTTTTGAGAATATGGTAATGTATCATCATTTATTTTGCAGACAACACAGTTGTCTAATATACAGCAGATTCCTGGAAGAAAATAAAATTTATTGCTTATAGTGACATAGTAAACATTAAGTTGAGATTTGATGAAACGATTAACAATAAATTAAAAAAAAGGCGAAATATATACCGGTTAGCTGCAACAATATCAGAGTACCGCATTTCAATATTCAATACAATAATACGACAAAGTGTTAAAGATTTAAATATTGACCAGGTGGATAACATAAAATACCTTGGGGTTGAAATCGACTGATTCTAATGGGATGCACGTATAGAAACTCTTGTGAATAAACTTAGATCAATTATTTTTAAACAGTTAAAAAAGACTTTAGATGTACCCTAATTAAAACCAATTTACTATTCATTGTAGGGCTAGAAATCTTTACCCTCGCCACATTCTAAATACACGGAACTCAAACATTAACATCCTCAAAAAATTCGTCACTATAAAGACTAAGGAGTGTATCTCAAAAAATGTTTTTTTGACATAATCCTGTTGAGGACTCGTTTTGTGTGTACTATAATACACAGAGTGCTCTGCGTAACTCATATGATGTGAGTTACGCTTTATATTATAATAATACGTTAAAATTTGAAGTGCATTATCTCAAAACTTAGTATTTTGAGATACGCCCCTTTGTCTTTATAGTGACTAATTATCTAGGATAAGGAATACCTATATTCTATATGAAACAAGTATATGAATAATGAAATATAGTCTATATTATTCACTGCTATTCCTTTACTTATTGATTAATTTTCCCCATGTATATAATGTTTGCAGATATTTACGAAGTTTATTTGCATAGTACCAGGAACCTAAGTTGAATACAAACTAATAATATATATGATTAATGGAATTTATAAGTGTTAAATAAATAAATTTTGAATATTTGTGCGATAAATACGTGTCAAAATATAATAAATATAAAATAAATCATATTTTATATATCATGGTAAATAATTGAGGTATTGTAATAATTTTACAAGCAAAATAAATCGGTGACAGTAACAACTTGTTTTTCAAAAGTACATGCGTTAATTTTTTTTATACATATTTGGTTTCGATTAGGTGCACTTTTATGGTACTTTCTCATTATATTCAATTTGAAATGGAGGAAATTGAAAATTTTCAGTTAAATGAAAGGTAAATTAGTTTCACTTTTTTTGTAATATAACGAGCGTTCAAAAACAACGACGCCATGTTGTTCATGCAAATGAAAAAGTAAGCTTAGATTGGTTTCTATTAAGCTATCATACGATGCATCATATTAGATTATTATTTCTTAAATTCAGTGTCATCTTGCTCCTAGATGAAGTAGTTGTGTTAATAGTTTCTGCGATAAAATATTTTAAAGTGTCGTGTTTGGTTTATTATCTACCTAAAGTTTGTCTATTAGCGTATTCAGAAAAAAATCGGAACTTGAAAAATAGAATCTTTTAAAAAAGGGCACAAAAAAATCGCAAGATACGATATTTTGAATTTTATTCGGTACAGCAATATTTTTTATTCACCGCATTTGGTTTTTGAATCTTCAGAGAAGTGCCTTTCCTGGTGCAGTAATTTTTTTAATATTCAATAAGTTTTTACCCTGGACCTCCAATATCTTAATGAGTTAGGGAGGGTGAGAGCAAATTTGAAAATTAGTAATTAAAATTTGCAGATTTTTTAGAATTTTAAAATCATAATTTTTGGCTTAAAGATTATTTTTCTAATTTTGACATTTAAAGTGACATTTTTCAAAACTAACTGAAGATTTGAAACGTCATACTTTTTACAACCGGTTACGAAAAGTAAAACTTTTCGCAACTAGTTCCAAAATAGTATATTGTTCAATGAGTGAGAAAGTTGGCCATTTCCATGAGAATGAAATTTTTGCGACACAAGCCGAAAGCACGTGGAGCAATTCATCGGAGTAGGAATGGCCAATTCTCACGAGTTAAACAATATACATCAACATTCAGATTCTCATTAGTCATCACATTTGTGTTATTTGCACTTGTGGTGGGATTATTATTAATAGCACTAAGAATCTTATTTGCAGTATCCGTTTTGTTTTTCATCGAATCATCTATGTAACCCTCGGCTATAGTAGATGATTTTCAGCCTCCGTGTCTCTTTAAAGCTGTTATATCTGCTCTTGCGTCTATAAGTAGTGTCGTAGATGACCTGCGGAAGCTATGTCCGGTGTATAGATGTGGATCTGGAAGTTTCCAAAAACGTTGCTACATGCTTGCCCATTCCACTCAATTTATTAATTCCAATTTCCTGCATAGTGCACTTGCCCTTTTGATAATTTAAAAAGTGAGTCTGTGTTGCATTCGGTGGTCTGAGACTTATATAGTTTTTAATAATTTGATAATACTCACCAGTTACAGAAAATTTTCGAACAGTTTTAGTTTTTGTTATTGGAACTGTTACAAGCGCAGAATTGTTTAAATGTTTCAAGTCATCAATTTTCATCGCCTTCAATTCATATGATCGACATGCTCCCATTACTCCCACAATTTGCCTATCAGGAACTACATAGGTATACATTCTTATCTTCATAGCAAGATACACATTGTCTGGTGCATTTTCTATAAAATTATCAATTTCCTGATCTGTGAAGGTTTTGGAGTTTTTAGCTTGGTAGCCCTCCGATTTGCGTTTCAATAGGGCCCTCAATTTTGAATATTGTTCAATGTTCACTCCATTGTTTAAATTTAAAGTACTCCGTAACATCGAATATATTGACCACAAAGTTGAGGACTTGTATTTAGTTTGTAGCTCACCGAAATAAGCCATCAATACATTTTCGGAAAAGGAATTTATTATCTTCTTTTTTGCACCAGTCCATAAAAGTGGAATAAGTTTGCTCATATTTTTTCCTGGATCTTTCAGGAAGGAGATTAAGTGAGATTTGTTTCGCAGCGTTCACAATTTCTGGTGGCGTGCTATCAATAATCTCCTTATCGGATGAAACACCCATTTCTCCCTTCTATTTAAACGATTTTCGTAGAAATTTTCGCACTATTTCGCAACAACACCATTGAAAAACACTAAAACTCTATCACAAATGAAAAGTTTTGACAAATAGCGTCAGATTGTTGACAGATGAGTCTATTTTTAAAGGGGATGTCGGACAACACGGTGTGTTGAGAAAGTAGAAATGCCGGCTTATCATTTGTTGAAAAGTGTTGAGAAAGTAAAGTTTTCTACACAGGTTGAAAAAAGTTGAATTTTCTAAATCGAAAACTATTGGATAATGGTCAGTTTATTTAATATGATTGGAAAAAAGTTCATTTTATCACCAGTTACACAAAGAAAATAAGTACAAATATAGAATAAACTAGTGATTTTAATTAATAAAAAAAAAATGTAATGTACTTTTTCAAAGAACTTTAAAATTTTTAGTTACAACTATTTATAAGACAATTAAGTAGCACAATTATTAAGAGCAAGTGCTCCCGACGCGAAAAAGTTTTGTTGGTGGTTGACATCTGGGAAACCGTGGAAATTCGTGCTTCACTGGACTTCCCAAGAATGTTCGTAGCTATTCTTTTCTTGTTTTCCATAAGTTTATATTTATCTGCTAGCTTTAGTAGGAGTGAAGATATAAGTATTATAGTTAATTAAAGTTCAAAGAACCTGTGTTTGTTAAAATTAAAGAAAAATCTTATATGAAACACGTTAGGAAATACGATTTTGTGTAACTTGTGTGATTTTGCCTGAACTCGCTGCGTTCGTTCCACAAACATTCCACTCGTTACACAAAACGGGGCATTTCCTCCCTAACAGGTTACATAAATATCAATTACGTTATTTATTGGAATATTTAAAGCAAATGTAAAATTTTAAATTCCTACTTAAATAGTTTCAATAAATAAAAAAAAAGTGTCATGGTGGTCACACTTTCTTCTATTAATCCAGTAAAATTAAGTCAAAAATCGTCATATATCCATCAAAATTCATAGAGTTTTGAAACTTGGCAGACATATTAGAACAGGGCACCAGAATCATAATAAAGAAAAGTTTCCATCCTACTGTGATTGCATCATCCCTTAAAATTGTGAGAACTGCCTCCATATTCGACTTAACTCGTTTATCTGGTAAACCATGCTCTTTTTGGCAAAAATACCTTTATACAAAAATATTCCTTTAAAAAATTTTGTAAAATATGCTATTCATTTTTTCCGTGGAACAAATAATACGTTCGCAAATGCAGCGTGAAGATAAAGGCAAGTCGGACTACTCCGCTTAATACATACTCGCGGGTTTTAAATGAAAATTCCTCGACAACTACTAATTTTACACAAAAAGTCAATAGAAGTCAATCTGTAGAAAGGGAAATGGAGTATAGAATATGCCTATTATGGTTTCCTTCCTAAAATGTAGGCCTAATCCACTGTAGGTGTCATCAGCGTCGACGTCATCATCGTGAACGGTTTAGCAGACGAGCTAAATCGAATATGGGGGAATGGGTGGAAATTTTTTCTTATTGTGATTCTTGTGTATTTTCCACCAAGTTTCAAAACTTTATGAATTTTGTCGTATAAACAACTTATACTCGATTTTATGGGGTAAGAGCATTTTTGCCTGCTAAAATGTGTATTGAGTACGTTATCAAATTAATGAGTCGAGTGCACAAAATGTACAAACATGTTCGAAGTTTAAATCTGTTTTTGAAAATTGAAATTATCTCAAGCCATCTTAAAGAAATGAGCATTAAAATTTTTGATTACATAACAGACACATTTTGACGAATTTCACAGTGTGTGTTAATTTGCTAGATTGGCGAGTTTATATTAAATGAAAATTGTATGTTTTTTGTGTATAATAATATAGATGCCTAAAATAATAAACACAAACAGAAAAAAACTATTTTTAATAGATTGTGTAACAGGTAAATATAACAAAAAATTACTTTATTGCAAGTTATATTGCAAGAAATTAGCACTGATTATTTTTCCTGTAAAATTTCGTAATAAAATTTTAAATTTGTATTTACTGAGTGACTTTAAGAAACTTTTTTATTTGATATTTTATTGTAATATTAAAACTGAGGGTAATTAACTTACTTATATCGTTTCACATTGTTCAACTTTTGTGGTTTGCTGTACACAAACTTTTATATTTCTTAATTGCAATCTTATTTTTTAAAGAAGCAGATATTTTCATAAAGAATAACTTTCTGTCGCAAAATTAAAAATAAAAAAGTTTCCTTTGTAAAATCAATCCGAGGATATACTATACATGTATGCACTTGCTTCTTTTCTTTATATGCAGTTGCCTCAACCCATAATTTTCAAGGTGCAAGTAATCCGCTCAGAATCTACAACGTAATTAAAAAAATGATACACTAATACTATAATACATTAAAATTAGTATACTTTAAAATTTTCACTATTGTAAACAGTCAACCTTAGAAGATTCAGTGAACCGAATACAGCACCTTTGTCAACAATTTTGAGATTAGGTTACAGGTTCTCTGTTCACTTGCTGACGATTTGCCAGTCAGCGTATATAATTCAAGAAACAAACGGTTAAATATATAGGACATAGAACGATTTTAAATTTTACAGGAGTACGAAGATAGTTGCAAAATATGTACAGCTACAGCAACACAAAGGTTTCCAGTTCATTTGTGATTTGAAAGAGAACAAGTATCCTTTTTCTCTCCTGTAACGCATAAAATCTAAAAATAAACAATAAATTAATTTCTTCCGCATATCCCTTGCATTTATTCAAGTAAACACATATAGATAAGGAGCCAAGTTGCAAAAAAAATATAAAAAAATTTTAGATTGGAAATCTTTATGTTGCGGCAGCTATAATTACCCCAAAACTGCTCTTGCCCTGTTACCTTATGTCAGGTTCAGTCGAGAAATGCGTATCACTTACAGACAAACAGACAGCACGCCGGATCAGATATGTTTGCAATTTTCGGGCCTAAAAAGGCTTATTCCGGGGCATATTCTATCATAATGTAATTGGATTTTGTAGATTTATGAGAAAGTGAAAATTTTATAAATCGTAGTTTTATAAATTGTTACAATTTTACATGTTTACTTCTATTTCTATAATGATTTATATATTGCATTGTAAATTTTAATTACTCTGAAGTTTTTATCTTTCTTTTCCTTACGGGTTGCGGTTTTGACTGCCCGCTGTACTGAAGCTTAAGCTTATTGTATCCCATAGTCTCTTTACTCCATAAGACCCGTTCTATTCCAAAAGGCGAGTATACAGTTTATCAGAGCTCTGGCTATCTCTTCCGGGGTTACAAGTGGTCCCTCGAAGTGTGCTAGTCTCATTGCCGTTAGGGCTTGGCATTCGCATAAGATGTAGTGGGGGAGTTTCTTCCTCTTCACCACACATCCTACAATCTGGATTGTCTTTCACCTTCATGTTGGTTAGGTGTTTGTTTAGTGTGTAGTGTCCTATTAATATTCCCACTGCACACCTTAGCTGTTTTCTGCTCAGCTTTAGCATTTCGTTGGTCCTGGCTCTAGATATTTCTCCAATGAACAAGTGTGACTGCCTCATTTCCGGCATCTCTATCCACTGCGACTAGTGTTTCTGTCTTAATAGTTCCTTTACCGATCCTTTCGTGGTGCTATAAGATACCCCGCAGGTCGGTTCGGGACCTGTTAGAATTGATTTAGCGCCTTTTCTGGCTAGCATGTCTGATTTTTTGTTTCCCGTATTTTCCTGGTGTCCTCGTGTCCACTCCAACTGTTGTGTTCTGTAGGTTTCTCCAGGGACTCCAGTCTTTTACTGTTTTAGATCGTATTTCTACTGCTTCCAGAGCTCTGAGGGCTGCTTGCCTGTCAGTGATGATGCGGATTTTCTTATTTCTGTATGCCCTCCGTATCATTTCTTGTACACAGACGTCTATTGCTGTGATTTCGACTTGTAACACTGTTGCGATACTTCAAAGGTTCACGCTGATGTCTGTCCCTGGTTGTTCCCCGCAACTCCTGCTCTGGTACTGCTTGACGTTTTTGATCCGTCAGTACACCAGATGGTATCATTTGGTTGTCTTTGCATCCTGCCTCCTTCTCCATCCCTTTCAGGTATTCTTACCCTGAAAGTTTTTGTGAAGTTGTAGGTTGTGCTGATTCTGTCTGACTGCATATCGAGTAGACGATTTTTTCCCACATGTTGGAATACTTCAATATGGTATCCTCTCCTTGGGATGGTCCCATACCCAGTTGTTTTCAGCCTGTATGCTGCCATTAGTGCCTCATTCTCCACCACTAGGTGTAGTGGTGGTAGGCATAGCAGTATTTCCAAGGCTGCGGTCGGCGTTGTTGACATTGCTCCCGTGATCCCTAGACATGCAAGTCTTTTGCAACTTGCCTAGTTTTCTCATCGCCTCTCCTTTCCCGGCCTTGTGCCACCAGATCAGGGAGGCATAGGTTATTATTAGTACGACAACCCTTTGGTATACTCTGAAGTTAATGTAGGATAAACTCGTAGAAACACTAAAACAGCATCTCACAACACAAAAGAATTAAAAAAAAATATATACAAAAGAAGACTGTTCTTATGCAAATCAAATTTTAGCAAAAATTTGAGTTTTAATAACAACTTCAGCACGGCATACTTGGCAAATAAATGATTAAAATTACACTATTAGAATCTTTAGAAATTAAAAATTTAAAATATTCAGACATACTCTCAAATTGTGAGATTCAAGCATTTTTTTACCATAGAAATACCACCGTGAAGTGGATTGTAACCGTGACCATGTTAAAAACAGATCTGTACTTAGGCAATGATGAAAGTGTGGGAACTATAAAAAGTACGCCGTTTGGCTTACTTTTTATGCTCTTTTAAAATCCTCAAATGGACTTTCAAAATGATTCTATACAGTCTTATTTTTAAAAAAAATCAAAAACAGCATATTTTTTAAGCTCAAACCTGCATTTTGATTTAGGTGTTTGTCAAGTAAATTAAGTAATATAAACATAATAAATTTGAACCGATTATACAGGGTGGTTCAAAGGTTATGCCAAAGAAATATTTGGTCAAAATCAATAAAACGTCTGTATCTCATTAACTAAAGATATTGGACTCATTAATGATAGATAATTCGGAACCATTACAGTGATTTCTGTCCATAGTTAAAGTATGTATATTAAACTTTGTAACACCCTGTATATGGAAAAATTCCCCAACTGCTTTCACTACTTTTAAATATATGCCTTATTCCAATCTAAGAAATATTTGCTTTTTTACACAATTCAATGGTGATTTTTTTCAAAAATGATTTAAAAAATGTAAAATTTTCATTCAGATATTCAGTGCCGTAGCAAATATTGATAAAAATAGAGACATTGAACCAAATTTGGCGCCAAAGAACATCAAGCTTATATGCACCTTTTGGGATTCAAAAACTGAATCATCCTGTATATAGCTAATTTTTATTCCTTTCAGCGTAAAATAAGATACTAAACATAATTCTTCAAGAACCATATTTAACACAACATTACCACAGATTCTACATTAGACAAATGGAATATATGTATTTTTCAATGTACGTTCATATATTTTCCAGGGCGGAAGTGGCTTCATAAATTGTGGTTTGCCAAATTACCTGTTAGTTGTATCTACAAGATAAGTTTCTTCTGGATATTTTAAACTTAATTGGCCTTAAGAAATATAGTTCTTCTTTGAACAACGGTAGATACACTAAAGCTCTACTGTTTCTATGTTGAACTGAAATTGGATGGTCTCTCATGCGCGATATATTTTGTTTTAGGAGACAGGATGCTGTGTAAGCTTTGAAGCTTTTATTTTAGAAATCAGTATAACATGGAGTCGTCCTAAGTGTAGTCCTAGTGAAGCATCTTTTATAAAAATATAGGCTGTCCCGTGTGCTAAATTTATTTGGTCGAAAAACTCAATGAAGATATCAGGGATCGATATTTGCGATTTTGTGAGCTGATAAGCTGACTGATAATTAATACGAACATTCTTTTTTAACATTTGTTTTTCCGATAAATGCTCATTTCTCATAAGCGGTTGTCAATCGCCATAATTGCCGTTATTGGGCAGATTCTAATCCAAAATTATTCCAGGAAGACTAAATAACACCCAGAGAAATTAGATGCATTGGCTGGCATTTTTGTTGATGTGGTGTTGTCGCACCCTTTTTCTTGCCTGGTATTTTGACTGGCGAGATGCATCTGGATTTTTTAAAAAACTATGTTGATCCAGTGTTGATCAATATTATCGAGAACGACGAGCATTACCTTGAGGATAATTTGACATTCCAGCAAGATGGTGCTCCTCATCACTATGCATTGCTGCTGGTGGGTCAATTTTTGTATCAAAGATTTCCTCGACACTGGATTAAAAGGAAAGATAATAATA
Organism: Rhamnusium bicolor; assembly: GCA_029963845.1. NCBI lineage: Eukaryota > Metazoa > Arthropoda > Insecta > Coleoptera > Cerambycidae > Rhamnusium > Rhamnusium bicolor. The sequence continues at coordinate 63,131 of JANEYF010001185.1, read as the reverse complement.
ATAATAATAATAATAATAAAAAAGTCTTTATTCCACTACAATATACCACATACATAAGCAAAGCATACCTATCAACATGCATTAATATTAGGTAGTGATTTGTGGAACAGGCGGAGTTCAACCATTCTGGATTATGACATCCAAAATGCTTGCTCTTCCACTCAACCTGAAGAATTACAACATATAAAGAATCTCTAGCCTAAATTAAGTGATAATTAAATAATAATTCAAAAATTTTTTTTTATAAATTTTACAGTTGTTGAAAAGATACTGTAAACAAAGCAAAAAAAATAAAAAATAAAAATTTTATAAATTATGCGCTAATAGATGAGCCAAAAGATTATTTTAAATTAAATTAAACTAAATTAAATTAAACTAAGGAGGTGCAAATATTAGACAGGTTAAATCATACCATGAAAGCAGTATCACGCAGTAGAAGTTTTTTGAGTGTTTTCGAAAACATGTGTAAACTAAGTAATTTGAGATTGGCAGGAATCCTATTATAAAGTATTGCGGAATTATATGTGAAAGATGACCGATAGAGTATAGTCGCATGCTGAGGAGGAGTGAGGTTATTTTTAAACCGGACATTAATATTATGAATATCCGTTCTAAATCTTAATTTGTTTAA
>JANEYF010001185.1:0-57500 GCA_029963845.1 Rhamnusium bicolor | reverse complement strand
ACTATAATGTCCTGCATCAACATTATCAGAAAAAAGTAAATTAGAAATAATATTTCCAGTACCATAATCAAGAGTTTCGTTATTATTATTATCTCTATACACTCTAAACAAATGATCAGGAAACAGAAATACAGTGCAATTCGACATGGCCGGCGGACTCGCCATCTAAAGACAATAAATTTTCGTATTCAGCGGAATTTGTAATCGGTAACCGATACGATGGATCTCCAACAATAAAACCTTCATAATATTTCCATTCATTTTTAATTTTTTCGACGACTTGCATGCGTATCTCGCGATAATGTTGGTCATTCTTAAATAAACAATGCGAAACAGAACAAAATAAACAATTTCCGTCACCTACAATAGGAACAACATGTCGCTCTATGCTTAAAATAAGTTTATCCCGAAAAACAAATAAAAATAGTAAACTAAACTAAAAATACTTAGCTTAAATTCCTATTTGCAAAGCAAGTAAAAACTCGAAGTCACATGTAAACAATCCTGTTAGAAGCAAAGTAACTGAAACCTTGAATGTAAACAATAAGCGAACAGCACACTGGCACAGAATAAGCCAAGCGTGGTTGTCTCTGGCCAAACCAGCTAAGATGCATTAGTTCCATTTCTTAAGAGGTCGGTGGTAGAGGTCGCTTCAAGTAACGCCGCGCTTAGCATACGCTAACATGCATTAGTTTTTGTTTATTTTGTTTTACATATGAAAATGGTGATTAAAAAATATAAAAATGTCTCATGATCCATCTGAGGGTAGAGACCTTTCATTGAAAAAAAAAATATATCAAAATTGGTGAAGCGGTAGCCGCTTGAGCAACCGGAGAAGAAAACCTTTTGAGCTTTTATATATGTATAGATTGTAAACACCAATCTCGCAGAAACTATTGAAACAAAATTGTACACAACATTGTGGTTTTCAACAATTTGTAATATTAGCAACATGTCGTCAAGATCTTCTGTTGTTGAATATCCCCTGTCAAACAGAGGAAGTGTCCATTGAATTTTGAATATTGTACTTAAATGAATATATGATCTCTCATAGCAGTAAAATCTAAACAGGTTAAGTCCCTAACCTTATGGAAATGTTATTGCCGAATTTCATTGAGCTCTAGAATATTATGATGGAAAGATGCATAGTTTGTAGTGAATAGAGGTACCTGAAATTTGGTTACACCTAGAGAGATAACACTTTATCTCGACCTTAATTAATTATACAAGTTGGCATGGTTTAAAATCAATTTTGTAGTAGGTATATTATCTTTGGAGTTGAATTCGGGATAAATATAGTTTCATGTGTTAAAATTATTGGTGTCAATATTAATTAGTTAAATTAATTCTGCACACATTCAATATTTAAATTAGGCAATCAATCGTATGTAGCTGACAAATTCTCTCAACAGGGCTGTTAATGTAAATTATTTTGGCAACATTCCTAATCTTAGTAAAATTAACTAGTTGTATTACTTACGCTCGTGGATATTTATCGTTTTAACGGATATCTTATGCATTCAGGATATTCTTGGGTTAGAATTGGGTTTGATGTACACTTTATTATGTTATACCGGGTGTCAACGAAATCATGTATCAGCCCACCACTTTTTTTAAAAATTGAAATAAAATTTTCAAATTTAAAACTCACATTTGAGTAGTCTTATTTTTGACGAATATATTTTATCAACACCACTTCCGGTTTCATCGGAGGTGTCACAAATTTCGAATATTTAAATGGAACACGCTGTATATTTTAACATATTCTGATTATGCATGAAATTTTCTATGCAGTAAATCAAAATTTTTGAAATTAACCTCAAATATGGCGGACTTATTTAAATTTTTTATGAAATTCAAAACTAATAATTAAAACTCTTTGTATCATGAAAATTTCCTAAGTAGGCATTGGATATAATATGGTTCATATTTATATATGAATATATATACAGGGTGTCCCAACCGAAAGTAGGCACCCTGAATAACTTTGGATATAAAAAATTTTTGAAAAATTGGTGAAACACGTCGACCTTGTTTCCAAGGAGGACAGATTTTAATGTAATACTTGTATACTTATCATCATCCCTCTACCCTACACGGCCACCCCCTCAAAAAATTCAAATGGCAAAGGTGGTCGAGTGATATATATTTTGAAAGGTCTTTCAATTCTCTACATAACTGTGTATTGTTTTAAACTTTTATCGAGTCGTTCTTAAGGAAAATACTTTTATTTTTGATAATTACACACAATCGAAATCGTTTAAAAAATCTAAAATATACGGCACTGGGTACTTGAATTTATAAAAAAACTACATTTTTTAGTGCTCTTAAATCAACACGAGTTTTTTCGACAAAGAACACTTTCCTTGTCCGTTTAGTTTTAGAATAATAAAAGACTCATAAGTATTTGATAGTCCTTGAACATTAATTTGTTCACAACCAATTTTAAATCAAAATGGTTTATACCCTACAGGAGAGAATAGAAATTGTCAGCATTTATTTAAAAAACGATAATTGTGCTAGAGCTACGGAGCGCATATTCAATAGAAATCACCCAGATAGAAGAGTTGGTTCTCAGTATGTTTTACAATTATTGAGAAAATTTATGGAAACAGGTTCTGTACCAAACAAAAAGCATGAACCTCAGCCACCGATTAGGAATGAAGCAGTCGAAGTGGCAATTCTAGGTCATTTACAGATGGATAATAGTCAATCGATCAGGAAAGTAGCTGAGGCTTCCGGTGTATCACGAAGCAGTGTTCATCGAATTGTAACGGTCCACAAATTTCATCCATATAGATTTAAATTGGTACACAAATTAAGCGAAGATGATCCCGATCGTCGTCGGCTTGAATTCTGTCAGATTTTTATTGAACAATTAAACGGTAATGCAATCTACTGTACAATTCGTGTTTTTCTGATGAATCGACATTTCAGTTAAATGGGGGAGGTAAACAGGCACACTTGTAGGTATTGGAGTGAAACCAATTCACATTTGTTCATGGAAACTTATACCCAAAGGCCTCAGAAGTTAAATGTTTGAACTGGCATCTTAGGGGATCACATTGCCTGGCCGTTTTTTATTCCTGACAATTTAAATGCCGAAAGGTACCTCGATCTGTTAGAAAATAACATTGACCCAATGATTACCCAAATCCTCGAAGAAGATAATCTTTTAGAGGGCGAACTGTTTTTTCAACTGGATGGAGCACCCCCACATTTTGCTGTAGCAGTCCGTCAATTTTTGGATAATCGGTTTCCTGAACGATGGAATGGAAGAAGAGGTCCTGTGGAGTGGCCCGCTAGGTCACCCGATTTAACTTCCTTGGATTTTTTTCTGAGGGGTCATTTGAAATCGAAGGTATTTGCAACAAAACCTGCATCTCTGGGAGAGTTACGTGAAATAATTGTTCGAAAATGCTGTTTATTGACTCCTGATGTGTTCAGAAATGTTCGTACAGAAATTCAAGACAGATTATACTACTGTATGGAAGTCGGTGGGGGTTATTTTGAACAATACATACGATAATTTAAACTGCTTCTTTTATTTCTATTCCCCGAACCTAAAATAATGAAACAATTATTTCTCAGGAACGAATCGATAAAAGATGTATCACTCGACCCCCTTTGCCATTTGAATTTTTTGAGGGGGGTGACCGTGTAGTGTAGAGGGATAATGATAGGTATACAAGTATTACATTAAAATATGTCCCCCTTGGAAATAAGGTCGACGTGTTTCACCAATTATTCAAAAAAATTTTATCTCCAAAGTTATTCAGGGTGCCTACTTTTGGTTGGGACACCCTGTATAAATATATACAGTGAGGTCCATAAGTAACGGATAAATTCATTATCTACGTAATTTACAAGTTATGAGTAAGATCCTGAAATACGTTAATTTTTAATTCTAAAATGACATTTTTTGAGCATAATTTTATACCTCTCCATTCAGCCCTGTTGGAGTGACCTCCCCCTTTAAAATTTTTAAATAGAATGAAGGTGCTTGTGATAGCTCATTTGAAAGAGTTTTTAATTCTCTATCCAGCAATATAAGATTTTTTGAATTTCTCTATTTTCTTTATTGAAAAATGTTACATATTTAATGTTACTAAGTAAACAAAAGAACATGAAAGAGTTAAAATCAAATGTTCAAACTTGGCGCCCGTTGCTTCTTGATAATAATGTTGCTGAAATCCTGCTAAAAAATTTTGTATCGTGTCCGGGGTGATTTGATTAATTTCTTGCCTTATTCTGTCTTTTAAATCATCGACGCTATTTGGTCTGTTGAAGTAGAATTTCAATTTTAAGTAACCCCATAAAAAATAGTCAAGCGGGGTCAAATCAGGATAACGGGCAGGCCACTCAATTTCACCGCATCTACCGATCCACCTATTGGGAAAAACTTGATTCAGATAGGTTCTTACTTCCAGTGCAAAATGTGGTGTAGCTCTGTCCTGCTGATACCAAATATTTCTATCAATTTCATTAGGGTTGTCATCATCTGGGAAAAGTATTCTTAACTCTGGAACTAAGAAATTTTGCAAAAAATTCAAGTAACGCACGCAAGTTAATGTGCTGTCAAAGAAATATGGTCCAATAATTTGAGAATTTGTAATTCCAACCCAAATGTTCACCTTCTCAGGATATTGAGTATTGGCCTCCATCAACCAGTGTGGGTTTTCTGTGCTCCAGTATCTACAGTTCTGTTTGTTGACTGTTCCATTTAAGACGAATGTTGCTTCATCAGAAAAAATAATGTTTTTTTATAAATAACGGATCATATTGGCATCTATTTGCCATGATTTCGCAAAATTCCAATCGGCGATCAGGGTCATCGCCGTTAAGTTCTTGAACCAAGTGAATTTTATATGGGCGGTATATTTCATTTTTTAGAAGACGCAAGATGGACGTTTTACTAACATCATTATCGGCGGCAACTTGTCTTGTAGGTTTATGTGGATTATCTTGAATATCTAAATCGTCTAAAATGCGTTTTCTATCAGATTTAGGAATATCTGTGGAATTTCCAAATTCACAAAATTTGATTTATATTCTACTAACCGTAGACTGAGAAATGCGACGGTCAGGATACTTAGTATTGAAGATTTCGCATACCTGCTTCTGCGTTCTTGTTTTATCACCACATCCTAATAATATCAAAATTTCAATTCTTTGGGTAACCGAGAGACTCATTGTTAAAATAATGATCAACTTGACAATCAGCGATAAATAACGAGAATTATGAGATTGCACAGATGTAGCAAATAAAGAAATGTAAATGTATAGTTTTTTTTTTTGATATGTAAAAAGAAACCCTTTTTACTTCTTTTTTTTTTGTTGGGTATCTTGTCACCTGCATACCAGAAAAACCGATACATTTAAATTGAATATTATGACACAAAATGTATTAGTTAAAACAGATTTGAAAGATATTTGGTACATAGACATAAATAACATTTGATTGTATACATTACAAATACATTTTGAGATTTTCAAATTTAATTTTCTTGATGAAAAATATACAAAATTCAAAAAATCTTATATTGCTGGACAGAGAAGTAAAAGCCCATCATTCTATTTCAAAATTTTGAAGGGGTAGCTGTCACTTCAAGGGAGTTGAAGGGGGAGGTATAATATTATGCTCAAAAAATGTCATTTTAGAATGAAAAATTGACGTGTTCCAGGATTTTACTCATAACTTATAAATTACGTAGATAATGAATTTATCCGTTATTTATGGACCTCACTGTATAATATTCTACCAACTGTAGTAATTTAAAATCAACATAATATGAAAGACTGAACTATGCTAAATCTTAAAATGATATATCTGTGCAACTGCAGCAAATAAATAATTTTATTAGGTATTTATTCACTTCTGTTCAAATATGTAAATTTATAAAACAAATAAACACTGGTTAGTGGTAACTATTAATCAAGTCACGTTTAATTTTAAAAAATTATTTTATGATTGCGTCAAAAAATTCCCAATATAATTCTCTTCAGGGTACCCCAGTACAAAAAATTTACAAAAAAATATCTGGTTTGCCATGATGATACTGGAGAAAACACACATTTTATTGGATAAATAACACAGCTGTGAAATTTTCATAATAATCATGCATGGGCTGAAAGAAACCCATATGAAATAATACAAAAAATGTTTGGTATTAGTTTTTGGTTAACGTATGATCGGGAAATGTTAGTGATTTTTTTTGGACCCTATTTTTAACGTACATAACCGTCTAGCTAATTACTTCAGATTTCTGTGAAAAAGATCTGCCTCATATGTTGTGAAATTAACATATGGTTTATGCTCAATGGTGCACACTTTCGCCACATTTTGCGTAAAATTCTGGACATTCTGGAAATCCTGGTCGATGGATTGGTCGAAGATAGCTCGACTTCCAGATCTTTCTACAATGACTAGCAGATCTTAATCTTCTGAATTTTTTTTTTTTTTTAATACTACCTCCGTGGTTAATATTTGTGTAACAATACGAAACACCCCTGGTATTTTTAATCGTATTTGCGTGTTTATAGGAGATGGATAGATACATGTATTATTTCTAGCAAAGGTCATTTCCAGCAGTGTTTGTAAATATTCCTTTTCAATGTTGTGTTTAATTTTTTCCGCAATACGAATGATAAAAAGGTCATTTGGGATGAAATTTAAGGGTAGGGACTGTAGAGGTGGTTATTTCTTTAACACCTTTTTGTGCTGAATTATTACAGAATAGTTGAAAAGTGATTTTAGAAAATACAAATTATAGGTCATGATAAATCAAAAAAAAAATTCTCATAAAATTCCTTTATTACTGTGCCGGTTTCGTGAACAAATTAATTACTTCACATCATCAGACACAGAATTGTGAAGTAATTAATTTGTTCACGAAACCGGTCACAGTAATAAAGATTTTATGAGAATTTTCTTTTTTATATCATGAACAATTACTCATATGGGATCAACCTACCTCTTACAAATTGTAGGATTGGCTTTCTAGAGTAGGATACAAATAATAAATAAAATTAAAACAAGCACTTTTTCGGCATGTTACAGAGTTAATATAACGTCAAAAGCCGAGTTAAAAATAACACGCTTTCACACTATACACGCACTGGTAATTATCATATAACAATCAATACTTGATATTAATTCACAAAACAACACTCAAAATTATTATTAAATATAAAAATAACAAAAAAATTTACATAAAATCGTCCAGAGAACTACAGAAATAATGTGGTTTTTAACAAAATCAAGGCTTACTAATAGGACTCCGACAGTGTTGCCATTTTTCGTTACTTTGCTGGTGCTTTAGAGTCGGCTCTGTTTAATGGTTCACAGCAGTTAAATTGCTGGAACGAAGGGGATGACATTCTAGGAAAGATTAGCTTGATATTTCCTTAATGTACTTATCAAATGGAAAGAGTTACACAAACTTGTAAAATTTGATTTTTGGCCACTTTTTTTGTTTTTGAATCACTGTGTAATGGGGCGTTTTTGGTCACATGTTCATATGAACTTTTTTTCATGAAATAGCTGGAAGAATCACCTCCTGAAGTTTTAATACGTACTTAATAAATACCCTGTATAAATAAGGCAAATAAATTAAAAGTTTTTTGTTAAATACATAGAACCGGTACTGGACAAGCAGAACAACTACCACTTCAAGCCAATACTAGCAAGGATTACATTAGATTGTATTAATTCATAACATTTTGAAGTGCAATGAAAACTTCTTTTGAAATACATAAATTCCAGGTGGTTTTGATATTAATCAATAAAAGTGGCTTTTAGTCAATATGTAAAAGAATTTATAATGAAAAGATGTGTTGTTTATTGTTATTTTATTTTCTTCTGTATTAATTACATTGTTAAAAGAACTTATGATCAACTATTTCATCACAAAGAATACCAGTCCGATACACAATAATTTACATGTTCAACAAAATGTCAGACAATATCATTCCACAGTTGAATTTACACGAACATATGGAAATTCAGATAATATTTTGGTCAAAAGAGGCATTTATCATCGCCGCTATTGTATGGTTTCGCACCCTATTAGTCCTTTTGTAACGAATTACTATTCATACGGTAGAAGTTAAGGCAAATATATGACGGGAAATTATATATTAAAAATTAAAATATACTTTATTTTTAAATAGAACTCTGACATAATTTTTTCTTTGCCTAATTAAAGCAATTATGATTTGCGCTTTTTTTATTTAATCAATGTGCATAATTGGCCTTCTTTTTCTATTAAATTATAATATTTCGTTAATTGATTTGCGATTCTTAAGTCAATATAAATTGGAAAATTTTGCTCAAAATATTTATCTGACAGAGAAGAATACCTACCAAATAAAATACTGTTATTTTGTTAATAGTAATTACCTCGTGATTTTAAAATAATAAAATGTCCTAAAACGGAGAAGTTAATAATATCCCAATCTGAAATATTTATTTAGTTTTTTTCCCCGCCTTAATAATGTTTTAGTTTGATGTTATTGTGTTTTGCCATCTTGAAATGAAATTGATAACAAAGCACTAAGCGAGAAACAAACTTTCTTTTATGGCACAGGTGTGTACTTAACTTTTACAAGACAACTTTTTTTAATATAAACTTTTCGCAGACTTAAATTGACAAGTAATTGAGGATTATTTATACAGGGTGGAGCAGTTTCAACCTGTCACTAGTGTCACTCTTTAGGAATCGATCATTTTTGAAATTTTGATTAGAAGTTGTAATCCCTATTTCACTTTCTTAATAAGATAGAGGGAAAAGTTTCCAAGAAGTCAATGTTTTATAACTTATGGAGTTTCCACAAAATTCTCATTCTTTAATTCGTAGAAATTTGAAGTTATTCAAAGTAATGCACCAACTAACTCTGACGGTAAACATAAAATCTTTGGGGAGCGGGGAGTCAGCTTTTAGATCTATTTTTTATTTGTTTTGTTGGTTTTTTAGTTTACACATAATAATAAATATTTTCAACAAAACTAGAGTACATTCCAAGCCAAAACTGGAAAAGTGATGGGATTAGTTTTAAACTGAAAATACTTATCCTATCCGTCAAGTTCCACACGTACAATAATTAGGCTGCATAGGAACTTATTTTGAGTCTCACTTAAATTTCTGTGTACCACATACAGATGTGAAAAACAAAACAACGTATAACTTTAATTTACTTACATTAATTATCTATATTAGAGTAGAAGTTACAACTCCGGTTCTTATAACCATCAAAAATAAACACGAATCCATTTTACATACAGGGTGTTCATTAAGTAGGTACAGTAAATTTAACATACGATTATTTGAGTTATTTTAAGACAAAAAGTTCATATAAACATGGGTCCGGAAATGCTTCGTATTCAATATACACGGCGTTACTCTTTCTTAAAAAATTTGGTTTTCCGTAAATATCTTAAATATCCGTTACAGAAATTTGTTGTAATTTGCCAATGTTACTTGTAGTGTTAAGGGGCTAATTAAGCACTAACTTGATAAAATTTATTAATTTGAGTGGCGTCCCTAGCGGCACCTTAACGAATATTTTTGACAAAAAAATGTACGCCACTGACTATTTTATAATTTTTATTTTCTTTCTTTTGGATTAAGCAACTAAAAATACAACTTTTATGTCTCTTGAATTTTTTTCGAATCTTGCTTGTTTTCGAGACAAAAAATTAAATTCACTTAATTGCATATCCCTGGACCACACAAAAAACATGGGGAAGCGTAGAAAATAATCAAGGGTTGCCTTGGAAAACGATTGCAGCATTTGGCAAACAGAATGACAGCTGTTGTCAATTTATTAAGCTATTAAATTGTAATTTTCGTAAAAAGTGTTTTTGGTGATTATTTTTCGAGTTGTTTTTTGTCCAACATGGTTCAGTTTACTAACAGTGAAATAGCAGATATGCATTTCTGTTATGGAATGGCTCATGGAAACTCTAATGCTGCAAATCACATTTATCATGAAAGATTTCCGCGGCGTGTGGTGCCTAACGGAAGAACTTTTGTACGTCTACATGCACGACTTTCTGAAACAGTCAGTTTTAAAGGATCGACTGTTGTCATGGGGAGGCCTATAACGGTACGAATAATTCAAATGGAAGAAGCTGTTTTAAATGAAATTGAAGCAAATCCTCATACCAGTACCCGGAAAATAGCTGAAGAACTGAACATTACCCATGTCACAGTGTGGCAGATTTTAAGAGACGAGCAGCTATATCCCTACCATATGCAACGTGTGCAAGCTCTATTGCTCAGAGATTTGCCTTTAAGAATAACTTTTTGATTGGTCACACGGAAAAAAAAAAGAAACCCGGGTTTCTTACAAGAAAAATTTTTTTTAAAAAAAGATTTTTTTTCTCGCAATTCAATTATTTCCATAACAATCACATATGGGCCGAAAACAATCCACACGCCTTAATAGAAAATAATTTTCAAGAACAGTTTTCTTTTAATATTTGAATTGGAATTGTCGGTGACCACCTCATTGGGCCTCATTTTCTTCCACCTAGACTTAATGGGGAAGAATACCGAAGATTTTTAGAATTTGTTTTACCTGGACTTTTAGAAGAAGTTCCAGCCATGGAAAGATTCCGTATTTGGAACATGCACGACGGGACTCCACCTCACTTTAGTCTATTGGCGCGGCATTTTTTGGATGAAAATTACCATAACCAGTTGGATTAGGAGAGCAGGCCCACAACCATGGTCTCCTCGCTCGCCCGATATGAAACCCCTAGATTATTTCCTCTGGGGACACCTTAAAGCGTTAAGATACAAAACTCCTATTGTAAGTGAAGAGGATCTACGAAATAGAATCATTAATTCATGTGACACAATAAAAAATGCGCCAGGTATTTTCAGGAGAGTGCGTAAATCAATGAAGAGGCGGCTAAACAGTTGTATTGAAGTCGACGGGGGCCATTTCGAACAATTACTTTAGTAAAATTCGTTAGTTTAGATGTTAAGAAATGTATTTAATTTAGTGTTTATTTGTTGTTGTTGTTACATATTATTAATAAAAAAATATAAAAAAATGATAATTTCCAAAAAATACGTTTCTCCATGTTTCTTGTGTGGTCCAGGGATATGCAATTAAACGAATTTAATTTTTTGTCTCGAAAACTAAGTAAGATACGAAAAAAATTCAAGAGACATAAAAATTGTATTTTTAGTTGCTTAACACCAAAAAAATATATAAAAATTACAAAATAGTCAGTGGCGTACATTTTCTTCTCAAAAATATTCGTTAAGGTGCCGCTCGGGACGCCACTGAACTTAATACATTTTATCAAGTTAGTGCTTAATTATCCCCTTAACACTACAAATAACATTGCCAAATTACAACAAATTTGGGTAACGGATATTTAAGATATTTACGAAAAACCAAATTTTTTAAGAAAGTTTAACGCCGTGTATCTTGAATACAAAGCATTTGCGGACCCATGTTTATATGAACTTTTTGTCTTAAAATCACTCAAATAATCGTATGTTAAATTTATTGTACATACTTAATGAACACCCTGTATAATGCATAAATACACATCGGTGAAATTAATTTACGGGGAGGAATGTAATCTTTGCGATTAAACGGTACGACGCGACGGTAGCTTTGCTCCACGTGCTGAAGGAAACATCCAGAGCTCGATGTGACGGTAAGTTCGATAATTATTTAACGGCGGCGGATCCAGCTCAACGCGCTGAAGGCCCACGGCAATAAATAAGCATCAGGACTGGTGACGGATTTGCATAACGGTAAAATGGCTACCAACACCAGGAGGTCTAGCTCAGTGCGCTAAAAACCCCAAGATGTTACTAGACATTTGGCAGGGCAGCATTCTATTTATACCAAAATAGTGGCCTTGGTGACGTCTCATATATCATGGCCGCAGGAAGTGAGTGGCAACACAAGACTAACGGGAATTTCCGAAACTATAATAATGACCATATGTATGATTCATTACACAAGTATAAGTAAAATCTGACTAAAAGATAACTAGAACAGAATGCCGCACTAAGTTTAAACTAGCCGGTAAAAGGTGAAAAACGTAAATTCTTTAGCTTAAGTGCGCAAAACAATTATTACAATTACAGTTTTTTAACTAACTCGAGAATTGAGGAAGATATCGAAATCAAATTTTACCATCCCTTGACTTTCCTTATGGAATTTTTTTTTAAATCAGTTATTTACAAAACCGAAACAGTTGACACAGAATAATTAAGACAAAGACTTGTTGCATCATCAATTAAAAAAAAATCATTTTCACCCTCTTGTAGATAGTAGTGGCTACTTTTGGTATCAATTTATACTCTTAACACTGTTTATATTGATCATCCTGTATAAAAGTACACCAAATATTTTCGTAATTGTGAACATATTTTCAGCTGATCGAATAATGAAAACCCGTACTTTTGCTACAAGGCAATAACTTATAGAAGAACCCTTGTAGTACTTCAGTGCCAAACACTTGACTGAGTTTTATTGCTTATTCAGAGCATGCTCTCTTTATAGTCACTCTCAACTTTGTTCTTTGCTAAACTAAATTATTCCACGAGAAAAGCAACTGATTGTTTTTCATTTAAGCTTCACAACTAATATGAACTTTGCGTAAGCTCTCACAGTGAAAAGATAATTGGACACTAGAGACTTTTAATTTAGACATGATGTTATAGATACAGTAATGAATGATATTGTTACAAGAAAATTGGATTTAAAACTTCAACTTTGGCACAATGTAACACTAGTTATGAAATTTAATGAATTTATACTGTCCAGCACTAACAAAGTTGGAAATAATTAATTTATAACGACTCGTATTTTAGTTTCTTTTTAAAAGTACATTATTCAAATAGGATTTAATACAGAACTGGTCTTATTGTGTTGTTATATATGATTTACCGCAGAAAGGTAAATTACCGAAAGAAAGCTTCAGGACTTTCTCTAAATATTTTCAATTAATAGTTGCTGAGAAATCTGTAGCTAAACAGTTATAATTAAGCCTGGTCAAGGTCATTAATCCTACAAAGACGTACTGGGTATGCATCATATCATAATACTTGAATAAGTACAATAATAAAAACAAAAATATTTTATATATTGTGATGTATGTTTTTGTACTATTGCGTTCGCTTTAAATTCTTTTTTATGTATTTCCTTATATTTTGTAAGCTTAGTGCTGCACATTATTATTAAACTTTTAAATGACGTTCACACATGTACATTGTATATCTAAGTGATAACTAATAATAAATAAATAAATAAATAAAATAAATGGAAATAAATTTTATTAATACTGGTAACTTTATAAAAATATGTACAAAACTCACCTTCTTAAGCAGTTTATGAAGTAGCTTGGTTGTCGTTATCACAAACTGTAGCACTTCTATAATAACTGTGTAGCATCAGAAATGTTTCTACAGTTGTCTCAGTAAGCGATGTTCGCTGTGGTGAAAAAAATATGTTTGTATTTTGAAAAAGACTGTTCGACATCTACGGAAGTTATACAGGCATAAGTAAAACACTCTGTGAACTCACTTAACGCAGCTGTAGATGCACCATCACAAATTTGTCTTAATTTGGTAAAATCAGGATCTTTCCGTAATACATTCTCGAATTTTTCAATAACGGGCTTATTTTTTGCGTCATTTATAGTCTGTAGCTGTGTATTTACGTTGTACACTATTTGCAGCAATTCCACTAACGACAACGAAGTATTTTGCAATTTTTCTATTGCGTCGTGGAGTCCTCTATAATTGTTATAAATAGTTTTTAAATCTGTTTCAAGGGAAACATTGCTTGTCTGGCTTTCCTTAATAGCTGCAGCCTCGTTAGGGTTGAACTGTAGTATCACAGCTTTTTATTTGTTGAAAATATTCAGCATAATGAAGAGCTGCCTTCAACCACGTTCCCCAACTAAATCGGCTCTGGTGGTTCCGGAATACCAAGACACAGTGTGTGAAATGCTCGAAGCCATTTAGGAGATTTGAGAAATACTTTTTTGTATTTGCTATTAATGCATCTACCTCTGGAAAACAGTTTCGAATCGTTGCTGCTACAAGATGGAACGCATGCACTTTACACGTAACATGTAAAAACTTACAATCGTCTCTTTGAAGAAAACGGCCCACCAAACGCATTGTCGCAGCACCGTCGGTCCCAAACATCAACACTTGACTTGTTGACAGTTCAAATTTTTCGAAAGTCTCCAACACCACCCGCGTAATTGCTTCGCCAGTACACGCTGTTAGTCTTTTGCTAGCTAATAAAAGTGGAAATGTTGGTTTAACAGGGTCGAGTACACGTACTATAACATTTAAAATAGAATTTGTTTTACAATCTGTCGTCTCGTCAACACATAACCACAACCGTGTATTTTTTAATGCACATTTAATCCTATTTACAATGTCTTCACGAACACTTGGTACATATCTACGTAAGGATGAACGACTTGGTAAATTCACCTGGGGATTGCTTTCGCGAAACGTAAAACGCTAAAACCACCTTTTTTTACATATAAATATTCAAAATTATGACACTCTTTGATATTTGCCGATTTTACCAAAGCCTTTGATCGCATCGACCATCAATTACTCATACTGAAATTAGCAAAGTATGGATTTAATTTAAATCTATGAAATTACTTTCAATCATATCTAACAGGCAGACAATTTATATTTTACAATGGATATCAATCGTCAATATACTTCCGGAGTGCCGCAAGGTTTTAACCTTGGGTCATTACTATTTCTATTATTTATTGACGATTTATGCACTGAACTGCAGTGCGACAAATTAATCTTTGCAGATGATTTAAAAATAATTTAGGTAAAATGATGATTTAAAAATAATTTAGGTAAAATGTTAATTAATAATAAGGATAAAACTGAAAAACTACAAAAAACAGGAGTATATGAGTTAAAATGTAGTGACTGTGATGCTATATACATTGGACAAACTGGACGAAATGTAAAAAAAGCGAATCGATGAACACAGGAAATCTATTGTAAACAATGTATATAGTACGGGCATGTCAACACATTGTATAGAAAACAATCATTTTATCGATTTAAATAATGTCAAATTACTCCATTCGGAAAAGAAAGGAAAGAAACTTGATCTATTAGAACAATTAGAAATAAGTAAAGCTGTTAAAAATAATAAAAACTTAACGAATGAACAACAAATTTTTACAGGCCACCATATTTTAAATAAAATAATTTAGATTTGAAAAATAAAGTAACATTCCACTTATAAAAACATACTTTACAATAGTTTTATAGTAGGTACCAGATGTAGTTATATAAGCAATGGACACAAATTTTACTATTCAGTATTCCCTGTACTCTTGACAAAGGCCTAAAAAGCCGAAACACGTGTAGAGTTTCTAATAAAATATTTTGAAACATTAAAAAGCAAATTTCCTTCATATATTTAAAATATTTAAAAATCATTAAGAGCATAAATTCCATAAATGGTTGCATATATCTCAAGAAACCCTTGATATAGTCAGCGAGTGGTGCGACCTGATTAAAGTTGGTATCAATGCTACTAAATGTAGAGTAGTGTCTAACACAATAAAGAAAAATTGCTTTAACTATAATTACAGCATTTATGACACTGTTTTGTCGACTAAGTTTTGTAGAACATATACATATCAAATCTAACGCAACAACGAAAATGTTAGGATTTATCATAAGAAACTGTAAATCATTTATTAATTTAAACTGATTAAAATCATTATGTTATTCTTATGTACGATCAAAACTCAAGTACGGATCCATAATCTGGAACCCTTATTATCTAGTTCACACAGACGCGTTAGAGCTAGTACAAAGAAAATTTTTTAAATTTTTTATCATTTAGAAATACAGGAATATATCCTGAGAAGGGCCTAGATTACAATTATCTTTTTCTATACATAATAAGTTGACTGTCTTCAAATTCTTTCACAAATTAATTTTTTCACTCTAAGAATGCATTTTCGACAATATCCCACATTTTACACTAAACGAGCCAATACTAAAATCATCAATTCATTGTATGTGCTATTATTTTAACAAATTAAGTCAACATTGTGATATAAACCTTTGAACACAAAATCAGCTGGTAAAATATGATAAGCAAACATTTAGTATATAATTTTAGCTTACTGTTTCCTTTGTTGATTGTTCTTTTGCGTGCTATGTAGATATACATTTTTTTCTCATCGATATTTATTTTATTTTTTTTCTCAATAAGTAGTTCTTATTTTGCTTTTTTTTTAACTATTCATTATCTTCTTAATCTATCTGTCTTAATTTTCAGTTTTTTTAATAACATTTTTTGTATCTTAATGTTTAATGTAAAGATTTGTTACTACATATTATAAAATGTTTCGTAGTATTTAAGAGTATTTTAAATTGTCCTGTACTTGGGTGTTACCTGTTGGGCAAATAAAACATATTATTATTATTATTTTTCTCGGAACCTAACCGATGCCGGACAGTCCTTCCGTGACCTCCAAAGCCTCACGGAAGACGCGATGGCGCATTAACTACAGTCACTCCCACATCCCGCAGGGTTGGTGACTGTAGATACCAGAATTGTGTGCCCTAAGCAGACGGAGAGAACAGCTTTCTGCATTTGGCATGCCAGCCACTCGGCTGATTTTTGGCACCCTTTGGCGTTATGGCCATTATCCCCCCCAAGTACACCGACTATTATGACGACAATTTTGACTGAGTAGTCTGGGTACACCACTTGGAGCTGGTACCGGAGATCGCGATATTTGGTTCGTTTCTCCTCCTCCTTCAAGGTGATGTTTTGGCATCATCTGGAGATGATTCAAACTTAAGTTTTAATGATTATTATTAATAATTCTGCAATATATAATTTAAAATAACATAACTTGGTGTAAATAACAGTTTATATTTACACAAAATTTTTTATATATGTAATTCCTTTGTTAAAATCAAGTTGCTGTAAGTAACTATATTATGTAAGGCCTTTTAGCTATTTGTTTATTGGTAATTACGTTAATCTTATTAAAGCTGTTAATATTCCTGCCGTGTGAAAACTTTAATACCATTATTTAGTACTTGGGAAGAGACGAAAGCTTCCATGAACACTGCAATAAAAGCTTGTCCACTAAACGATTTTACTTGCACCTAGACATCACATTTTACTACTTCCTGTTGAAAGCTTTCTCTTACATAAAATGATAGTGTACATAGTAAACATACATGTTTACATTTTATAAAATGTACTTTTTCCGTCTTAATTATTAAAAGCGCTTACATGCATATTACTTTATGATATTTCGTTTCTGTGTAAAACGCAGTATGCTGTGCAAAATAATTTTATTAAAGAAGAAACAATATATTCTGTTTTTGGAAAAGTCTTAAAAATATTTCAATAGCTCCCTTTCAAATTCGACATCCACAAGCACAACTTTACCGGTGAGCCATAGAGCTAACTTATTTAAGAGGACTTAGTACTATACCCTATCAAATGTCTTGGATATGTTGATACATTTTGTTGTTTGGATGTCACATTCACAAGCTGTATCAAGTAAATAAATTGATGGCCATCTTCACTTTTGAGCAGTGGTGTGAACTGGAGAACAGTATGTTTTATACAGTGCGTTCACAATGAAAAGAATAAATTCAATATAATCTGACCAACGTGGTTTTGCCAAAACCGCTTGGACACGTAGATTTGCAATTTTGAATTGGCACATTTTGAGTCATACGACAAGTCAGTGTCACTTCTGGTTTTTCCGGAAGTGACATCAACTTTATTATTTTAAATGTAGCACCCTATTTTTGTGTTCGGATTTGTATAGACGATAGAAAGACGTTTTTGTTATGAATACTTCTTGTATTATTTACAAACTTACTGCACTAAATGTCTAAAAAATGTTTCTAAGTTCATGTTCAATGCATTTTTGATTTCGAATAATGATCTCTCGTTGGACATTATGGATCACTTCTGGTAAGATTAGTCGAATTTTCTGGCATATTCTTTCTTTTAAGTCATTAAGGTTGTTAGGTCGGTTTACATAGACTTTGATTTTAAATAACCCCATAAGAAGAAATCTAAAGGGGTCAGATCAGGTGACCTCGGCGGACACTCAATAGGTCCCCTCCTACCAATCCATCTATTGGGGAAGGTTGCATCAAGAAATTGACGAACAGCGATCGTATACTGGGGAGGTGCCCCGCCTTGTTGAAAACAAATTATATTATTTGGTACGTCGCGTCAGGGTCCTGTGGATTGGGAAACAGAACAGATAAAGCAGGAATAAGTTCGAATTGAAGAAACTCTAAATAACGTTCTCCATTTAGTGTTCCTTCAAATAAATAAGGCCCAATGATTCGATTGCCGACAATTCCTGCCCATACATTAATTTTCTGAGGATATTGTGTCTGAATCTCTTGCATCCAATGCGGATTTTCTGTCGCCCGGTATCTGCAATTTTGTCTATTTACGTGATCACTTAAACAGAAAGTGGCCTCATCAGAAAGAAGAATGTGTTCTAATAATTTAAATATTCATTGTATTTGCTCACAGAATTGTACTCCTAGATCAAAGTCGTCTTCTGACAATTCATGCACCTTTAAAATGATGCTGCTCGAAGAACTTTTGATACTGATCCCTTTATAAAATCATAGTTTCTTGAGAGACTTTTCTAACCGTCACTTCTTGAACGTTAAACTAAACATTTACCTTAACATCTTCAGGTACCTTTTTTTGTCTACCTTTAGATAAATCTCTAACGTGGCCAAACTCTTTTTTTTTTTTTTTTAATATTGTTCACGCTAGATTAGCTAATCGGTGGACGGTCACGATGACTTTCATTAAATAAGTTAGATACCTGCTGTTGAGTACGAAATCTATCACCAAAGCGATCTTTTTCCGTTAAATTCATTTTTTCGGTAAATAAATGTCACTTGAACTTACAGACACCTGATATTGGAAACTTCAATTACTTTTTGATAACTTAAAAATCTACTGAACGCTTACTATGTTAGTGCAGTAAATACCTCAGGTTTTAGGACTAATCCTCGACAAAAAATTAATATGGAAACCATATATTGAATACATAATCACCAAATGTCAGAAAGGGATTAACTTCTTAAAGCTAATCTCGAAAACTTGGTGGGGTGCAGAGCCTCAAATCGCAATTCTTTTCTATAGGACGTACATTCGCTCAATTAATGATTACGGCTGCACTATCTATGGATCTGCTAGCAACAGCACACTAAATAAGATAGATATTATACAAAATAAATCTCTTCGGATATCTATTGGTGTCATGAACTCTTCACCTACTGAACCTTTACGAGTTGAGTCCAAAGAACCCCCTCTTTTTCTTAGAAGGCAGTTTCTTTCAGAAAAATGTATTCTAAATTCTACAGAAAAAATATCCTACTGGAATAGATAAAACACATAACTTAAATATCCTAGATCTCACTGATAAATTCTGGGAAAAGAAAAATTCCCCTCCCCTTTGCATAGAATATCGGGCAGTATTGGACATTTCAAAAAATTTTAAAAAATCTTATCTCTTCCCTCAGCTTGACTATTTTGATCTAATAAGTAAGATAAATACCTTTTTCCCATACTATTCAGAATCCCCAGCAGTCAGTTCTATTATACTCCAAAATGTGTTGGTAAAATATTCTGATTTTACACACATTTATACCGAAGCTTCCAAATCTAATCACGGAACAAGTTGTGCTTTCCTAATACCCAACTCCAGTGTACATTTCAAATTTAAACTCTCTCACGAAACGTCAATTTTCTCCTCAGAGGCTTATGCTATTGTTAAGTCCTTAGAACATATAGAAAACAAACAAATTAAAAGGTCAATTATACTAAGCGACTCCAGATTAGTACTTTTGGCAATAAACAATACTTACAAACCAGTATCGTACAGGTGTCATCCTTTTATTAAATATATTAAACTCTATAATTATTTGCTAAAAACATCTGGTTTTGAAACTTATTGGCAAAAGACAGTGTTGCGAACGGAACCACCGTAGACGGTCTGTGTCTACAGGATTGTATAAATGTGAGTAAAGTAGGTTTAAATAAAAAATGGTCCTCTCATTGGGAAGAATATTGTTTTACTACACCTAGCAGATACACCCAAATCCAAACTGAAATTCCGAATAAACCTTGGTACTACTGCTACAAAGTTCTTGGAGGTACATCACAACTATTATCAGGCTGAGATTTGGACATGGCTGTTACCCCAAGCATTTAAACAAAATAGGAATTTCACCAACTAATTTATGCGAACCCTGTAATGCTGTGGGCCACTTGGATCATTTATTTTTCTGTTGTCATAAATACAAACCTGGTCGGGACCAATTTTATGTATACATTCTGAAGCTAAATATTCAAATATCAGTGAACGTCTTATATTTATTATCATTAAATAACGACAGAGTGATTGGAGTTATTATAAACTTTTTAAAAACTTCTGGACTCAAAATTTAAAATTGTATTAGTTTCGTATCCTACTATGTCTTCCCCTTGTTTGGTTACCCACTCCTTACTTATCACAGTCTATGCTAGTTAGTCTCACAATAAAAGGCCCTGAAAGACTCCTGGGTGAGAAGAATGTGCATATGTCCCTCCTTTGGTTTTTTCTTTTCTTTTTTCAAAAAAAAAAATAGTAATAAATTGTGGTTAGGATTAGGTTCAAAGTTGGTAGTGTATGCAGCTTGGAATTAATCCGTTTTAGAATCTTTTTAACTTTGTTAAATAGTATACATATAGCAACCTGCGCCTGGCTGTATGGATTTTATCCCAATGCCATTAAAAAAAAATCTCAGGTTTTTGTAAATAATACAAAAGTATCGATAATAAAAACATGTTTACTACATCTTTGAAAACGTCTTTTTATCGTCGATACAAGTGTATATAAAAATACAGGGTATTACATTTAAAATAACAAAATTTATGTCACTTTCGGAAAAACCGGAAGTGACACTGACTTGCCGATTGTCTCAAAATATGCCAATTCAAAATTGTAAATCGACGGGTCCGAGCATTTTTGGCAAAACCACGTTGTTCAGATTACATTGAATTTATTCCTTTCATGGTGAACGCACTGTATATTCCAACACTGAGATAGAGCATACCCTAAATTTCTCTGGTCACCACTGAGTTCTTCACAATGGTCAAAGGTAATTTTCAAGTTATGTGATTCATACAGTTACCTTTTTTTGTCTATTGGAGTCTAATATTTCTTTACTTACTTGATTTTTTTTTAATTTAACGATAAGTTGTTCGTATTCGTACTTTTTTTGTTTTAATTCTGTTTTTATTATTTTACTATTTGGCAACAGTTCTATAATATTATTTATAATATTACATAATTACATCTTATTTCGATACTAACTCTGAATTTGTAAAAATTGCGTTATTATTGTGACTAGATTGTATTTTAATAGATATTAGAGGAAAAGAAATATCATTATGGTAATTTACTATATTATAAAAAATATCAAAAGCTTTATCTGGACCATGTTCTTTATATAATTCTGACCAGTTTTCACATATTAAATAATTAGAAAATTTCATTTTGTTTTCCAAGTTTTTATTTAATATAGTTTTATAGAGTGGGCCTACTTTTTTTGATTCATCAATAAATTTAATTATTTGAGACTTATGGTCGGAAAGCTGGAAATCTATCACAGTGGCATCCATGATTTCGAAATTGACAAAATATATACAATGTATCGATTACTGAGTAGAAATACACCTAATTATGCAATTGCATAATTACACAAATGACTTCTTTCTGTATAAAAAAGTTTTGTCATCAATTTTATTGAGTTCAATTATAATAATATAAATTCATCTTAATAAACTATAAGTGGGTGGGTGTGGTTTTTACCTGTTAGTATTTTGAGCCCTATAAAACTAAAACACTTACATTGAAAACGGAATTTGAGCTGTAATATGTTGTGTTTATATGGGTCAAAGCTCAATTTGTAACAAAATTGCAAGTACTGCCACAAATTGCTTTAAAAGCATTAACTTTATGATACACGAAATGGTTCATATAGCAACAAAATGAGCTAAAAATTGCCAAAAGCGTATACTGTGTACTTGCCTCTGCTTGCTGCAAACCAAATACAAATTTTACTGAAAAATGCATCGCTTGGTGAAATGAAACTAATTGGCGTTTGGACGAGTTAAGTTTATTAAAATAGTTTTTAACCAAAAGTTATATTAGGCATTACATATTATATTTTAGACAGTTTACTCGTTATGGATAATAAAAACTACTTGTTTACCAACTAATTATGAATCCTTACGGGTACAGAATTGTTTATCTGCTACGTTATTTCATAAAATTATACCTCGAAATACACTTTGGTTCAATTAAATGTATAAGTAGTAACATTCGATGTAGGGCTTTGTCGACTGGTACAACTTTGAAAAAAAGTCACTTTGATATAGGGGCATGGTAGCCGAGTTTATAAAGCGCCCTATTTTACAAAAATTTGTAATATTCATAGCACGAAATATGAACCCTGCCATTAACTTCGTACAACATAAATAATAATACACCGACCGTCCTTTGTGATATATGTCTTAGGTTTTTAGAAATTTTTTATAAATCGTTTATCGTCGGGCTTTTATACATTCCATTTACCTTTATAAGTTCATTCTCACTACAGGAATATCGTAGTTACAGAACACATTCAATGAATGAGCCGGCGAAAAAAAAAACACTTATAGAGGAGTCCAGTGGGGTAGATACATTTTTTTTTCAGGGGCTCCGTCGATATTGTCAGTCAATAATACAGTTGATTAATTAAAAAGTGTAAATAAACTTAAAATTTAATGTATAGTTGTCTATTTACTGTCTGAATGTAGATATATACAACTAAACGACTCCACTTCAAATAAACACTGAATAACGTCGATTTTTATTTTTAGAGATACAAATTTTGAGGCCCAATTTACATTTTATCTCCTTCAGCCCTTTCCATTCGAGCCACCCCTTTAAAAATTTAAAATGGTAATAAAAGTTTATTAATACATTGTATTGAGGGTATTTGAATTATCTAATCAATGGTCTGTTCAAGTTATAATTTAGTCAATTCTTTTTAGAGAAATCGACATTTGAAGTTTCACACGTAGTAACAGTAATTAAAAAAAAAGAGTTCCTACAAAAGTTTGTTTTTGTACAAAAAGATAAAAAATATTAAAACCTACATAATTACAAGAATTATTGAAAATTATCACCATTTTGTTCTAATATTAAAGTCTGTTGTCTGAAAACTTGATCTAACATTTATAAATATTTCTAGAGTTATTTGATGACATTCTGCCATTTTATTCTTTTTCTGGCTATGTGTTGTGAATTTTTAATTTTAGATGAACCCATAAGAAGAAATCTGAATGGGTAAGATCAGGAAAATGTGCTGGCCATTTAATGAAACCATGTCGTACAATCCGACATCCAAGAAATCGATTAGATAAAAATTTATGAATTACTAGTTGGTGCTAAATTTTGTTGAAAATTTTATGTTTTCGTCTAAATTCTCATCAGTTTTCAAAATATACGCTCCAAAAGTTTACGATAATTTTCTGGGTAGTTTGAGTATAGTGCTCCATAAATCAATGAGGATTTTTATCGGATTCATATCGAATATTGTATTTATTGATATTACGATGTGAATCATCACTAAAACAAATACTTTACAGCTGATGGGGATTATTATATTCTGAAATGTTTGATTTTGTAAGGATGAAATTTACGTTTCTTGACAATTCTATGAATACTGCTTCTACTAATTATTGTTCTTGTTTCCATGTTTTTCAGTGGTTGAAGTTGTCTATTGCCAAATGTCCAAAAATACCAATTTCTGTTTCTTCATTTAGTTCTGGCCCAACGTGATTATGTTTCTAGTTCTAATTGAAAATTATCTTTTTTTATGTTTTATGATAATTCATTGTTTTTGCTGTTGTCATATAGAAAAATAGTTGCTCAGAAATTAGATTAGTTTATATTTATTTATTTATTTATTTATTTATTTATTTATTTATTTATTACAATGAAATATCCAACGGACGAGAGCGCAAATACAGGATAAGTATTACCAAAGTAGCACGCTAAGTCTCAGCCTGATCGCGCTAACACCCCAATAGGTGTCACAATGTTGTGTTAGCGTGATCAAACCAAAACTCGGCGTGCCATCTGAGTACGGCATTAGTAGTATGCATGCATACACACATACACGCATATATGCATACAAATACACAATATCTACACATATAAAGAATAGCAAAGATATCTAATACGTAATATATACATCACAGAAACTTATACGAAACTTTTTTTTGATATCACTGAGACTGCAAGATAAAATTTCTCATCTAAATATGTACATCATAAATATATACACACATACTATCTAAATATATACATCACAAATCACTTACACGAAACTTTTTTTGACATCACTGAGATTGCAAGATAAAATATCTAATGCATTTTCAACATTATAGTAATTAATTAACATTTGATATAATGGCGACTTTATAAAAAGATTAGTGTGTGCAAAAGGTAACAAGATTAAACTGTTATGCCTGTTATTAACCCTAGGTACTCCATATTTAAGCTCGGCTGTAATTTACTCACACTTTATCACAAATTGAATTAATTTCTGAAGAAACACTACTGAATGCAGTCCAGTCTGCGTCTAATAAACAGATTTTGCAGCTCAAATTTCTCAAGAAACTGCTGCTGCTTTAAGGATAGACTCCATCTAATAAGAAACTAATATATTTTAAGAATCTTCTCTGAACTCCCTCTAACAACGTTACGTATGTTGCATATATAGGACTCCATATGACTCACGCATACTCGAGCCTTGATCTTACAAACGTGATAAATAATAGACGCAATGTTGAGGCATTTTTAAAATCCTGAGAGTTACGTGTAGTAAAACCAAGATTTCTATATGCATCAGTCAAGAATAAATCAATATGATGTGAAAAACTAAGGTCAGAGTCAAAGTAAACTCCGAAATCCTTGACGTAATTAGGTCTCTCCAAAACTTCATTGTCGAGTACATAATCAAACAAACGTGGGGATTTTTTGCGAAAAAAAGGACATAACATTACACTTAGCATTAAGTGGCAGATTGTTGTTGTGACACCAATTACCAAGTGTATTAAGGTTACTTTGTAGATTTTCACAATCAGAGAGGGTAGCGATCTTACAATATAATTTAAGGTCAACTGCATACAGAAGGTAGTGAACATTCATATCATTAGCAATGTCATTAATGAATATTATAAAAATGAGGGGTCCTAGGATTGATCCTTGAGGAGTACTAGATGTTTGAAGGAATGAGTCAGACCTAAAGCCTCGTTATTGTACATATTGAGAGCGTCGCGTAAGGTATGACTGGCAGAGATTTTTCAAACCAGTGCATAGCCCGACTTCATCAAGACTATTCAATAAAAGAGCATGGTCTAGCAAGTCAACCAAACGCTTTGGAGGAATCAGTGTGGATGATATCTTTCTGGCTTCCCCTGTCAACGACTTCAGAGATAAACTGCGTTATGCACATAAGGTTGGATACTGTGGATCGACTCTGTATAAAACCATGTTGCTAGGGTATAATGACATTTGAAACATGAGATGAGATAAAACTATGTAGAATAATGTCGATCATTTTGCAAAAGTTGCCTAAGATTGCTACAGGTCTGTAAATAGCGATTTAGTTCTTAGCACCTCTTTTATGAACAGATGTAATTCTGGATAGTGTCCAGGCATTGGGAAAAAATCCTGGACTTAATATCTAATTAAACAAAATAACCAGTGGTTTACAGAAGATTATTGCGCAGTTCCTGATTAGGAATGCAGAAATTAAGTCGGGTCACATGCACATATTATTACTTCTTTTAGTTGTGTTTAGAACGTTGGATTCAGATACTCTCATTAAGTTCAATACATTCATATTGTTAGCATTTACATAATTTATAAGTTGACCAGATGTGACAAATGACTCGAGAAGAAACTGGCAAACGTGTTCACTATTACGTGCGGGCTATCAATATCCTGAATATTATTAACCATAGTAGATGAAATACCCGTGTGGTTTTTCTTGGAATTGATAAACGTCCAAAAATTGTGGGGATTATTTTTAACTGAATTTTCAGCATCAGTAACAAACTTTTTTGTAAGCCTCCCTGATGTCAATTTTAAGTGATGACTTAAAATGTTTAAATTCGTTATGACCTTCAGGTCTTTGAAAGATCTTATATTTTCTTTTAACCTTTTCCTTCGCTTTCCACTGATAAATGATATCTTTGGAGAACCATCTTGGAAATTGTCCATTATTTAACGAAGAAACTACGCTTTGGGAGGTCCAGATTTCCTACCCCACTGATTAAGTCTTACTAATCATCTAATCAGACTATATTATATCAATCTCTATCAACGTTGGTATTGCTACTATTAATAGGTAGCTAATAATTAAAATATCTTCTGCTTATGTAATACGAAAAAAAATCAAGAAAATTAAGCTGGCAATTTTCTCTGAAAATACTTCAAAGCACCAGTCTCGTTATAAAGAATTAATTTTGCCGTGAAAATTCGAAAAAATTATCCCAGCGAAATAACTGTACCGAGGAAAATTAAAATAATAATTTACCTAGGTTAAAACAAATTACTTGGAGTTTTTAACCTAATTTTAACACAACCTGCTCTTAGCTTTCTATATTAGACAGCATTTTGCTTAAAAATAATCCGAAAAAATATGTAACATCGACATACTTAAGTGCTTCTAAAATTATCAATAGTAATATTACAAGTGTATTGCAAATTATCGATAATTTGCTAGTGCGGAAAGTAGTTTCCAAGCTCTGTTTTGCATAGGTCTAATGTTAACATTAGTTTTTAAATCCACTTTTCAACACAGTTATAGAAATAAATATAGCTTAAAAAAACTAAAAAAACACGCTTTTAAAGCACATCAAACTAAAAAGTGAAAAATAATTATTAATATAAACTGAAAACAATAATGAACGAAAAATACTAGTATTTTTGTGAAAAAAGCGTGGGGCGCTTTGTGCCATATTTTTCGTATATCGAGCAACCCACGCTTTTTTCACAATAATACTAGTATTTTTCGTTCAATATTGTTTTCAGTTTATATTAATAATTATTTTTCACTTTTTTAGTTTGATGTGCTTTAAAAGCGTGTTTTTTAGTTTTTTTAAACTATATTTATTTTTCACTTTTTAGTTTGATGTGCTATGAAAGCGTGTTTTGTAGTTTTTTTAAACTATATTTATATTGCTTATTGATGCTGATATTATAACATATTACGATCCAACAGATATTTCTGAAAAAAAAAATACTTTTTTATTTCAGCCATGGAATTTGAACTCACGCCCGAGGAGTCCGTCGTTTCGCGTCGACTAAGACTTGCCCGCTCGGCCAACGACCGAACTGAGAATCACGGAATATACTTACAATATTAAGCCTCTTGCTCTCACGCAGAGGATACGTGAGGAAAGGACTGGCGATCCTGATCAGGATAATGATATAAATTTATTAAATTATTGTATTGTTACCGATTCTTCGTAAGTGTACAAAGTTTCAATTAAATCTGTCCGTTTAAAGTGGGTCAAAATCGAGTCCAAAGAGTCGGTTACAAACAAACAAACAAACAAATAAACAAACAAACATACAGGTGAAGCTAATAAAAGCGTGTTATAAACAATTTTCAAAGTCTACAAAAGTTTTACCAGATCTGAACTGTACTGAATACTTTTTTCTCACAGAAACTGTACAATCGATTGATATTATTACCTCAATTTTGGTAAACTAATAAAAGATTAAATACTTGAACACGTTGTAAACATTATTTAATAGTGTATTAATTCTAGTACTAATATATATTTTTGTTTCAGTCAAAAAAGCTCGCTACGTTGGAGCTCAAGGTAAGATACATTTAAGACTCTTAAATTTTTTTAGCATGCAGTGTTCAAGTTTATAGTTTATTACAAACTTATTTATCACATAAAAAGCGTCGGCTTCTTTGACGGCGGTAAAAGGATCAATGAAGCCGACCATTTTATGTTGCAAATAAGTTTGAAATAATCTGTATATATTATTATGACTTCGAAAGTGTTATTTGCAACACCCCCACACCAATTGCCGACATAAAACAATTACCTGGTAGTTGTACTTTGTTAACCAGTAGCTCAGTTAACAGGTCGTGAATAAGAGTTTATAGTGAACTAAGTTCTCATCAAAATCTAGGCTGGGCGCCAGAACTTTTACAAGTACCAAATAATTAAAACTTTAACTCTAATATGTAAAGATGGTGTTAATTCTTGAATTCAGTTTGGTGTCAGTTTGAATCAGTTGAGTAAAATATCGGTTTTCTGCTCTACCCAGTACATAACGTTCAATTCGATCCACCAATTATATCCTCTTCTCTTGGTCAAGGAATTTACATAAAAAGGGGAGTTTTATGAGATCAGTACTATAGGCAAAATAATGTAGAAAGCTGTGACGTTTAAATTGTCCAGTTACGTAGAAAAAATTTGAAAGTTAACACAAGTTTACAAAGTAAATCGCAAACTAACCAAACTAGAATTTGTATCCCACAATCCCTTAGGAAGTTAAGGACTTTAACCAAATTAAGTATCAATAAAAGTTACGTTAAGTAGAAAAAATACTAATCCCACAAATAAACTAGGTAAAGCTTTGATAATAATCAAAGTAAAATAGATATTTACTATATTTTATTTTTACTAAAATAAGGTAAATCTTCAAGAAAACAGAATTTATAACAATATCTATACACCGAAGATAAAGTAAATAAATATTTGCTAAATATAAAACCATATGATAATAGTTGTCAAATTAAAAGTAACGTTAAGTTAAATTATTCTAATTTCTCGCAGGAAAGTAATATGAATTCTAGATAAAGTTAAATAATAATAAATAGTTTGACAATATGTTTACTTCTGATCGATTGCCAGATAACTAGGCAAGTATTTTTACCAGAGAACTAGACAAGGCTCTACTAAAGTGGTGTTCGTAACTAATGCTAAAAAAAAAGAAGTACCGAATTTTAAATTTAGAAAAACGTAAGTAAGTACTCGATATTTTAAATTTAGAAAAAATCTTACGCTACAGAGGTCCGGTTGATAAATATATGCACAGGTGTAAAATGATCCACCACAAAGTAAAAACACAACGTTCTCTTAGAGAAGTTATAAACAAAAACTGTCTCTCAGATAGCAACGATAAGATAACGTAATATTCAATTCACCAATTTAACTCCTTAATCCCGCTGGTAATTAGTGACAGTTGGTTGTCCCTCTGTTCAAAACAGAGGAAGAGCCTATGAAGCTCCTGACGTCATAGTGAGCAATTATCCTGCAAATTCAATTTCACTATAAATATCAAAAGAAAACTTACTCACCTCTTAGCCAATATTACTTCAAAAATCCCTCCTCTATTTACAAGAAAAGTTTTAAAATTACTGTTGGAACTCCAACGTCAAAACTTATTCTTGACATTAGGAAGTACTCAAATGGTTTTCTCAAAAGGGGTACCAATCTCCAAATATCACCATTCACCACTCTTCACACAGTTATCAATGTAACTTATAACATCAATAGACAAAGACAGAAAACAACTAACAACGATACAAAATGGCGACAGCCGAAGCTGAATCTAAGATTTACAGAAACCTGCAAGATAATTGAAATTAGCACACGAAATTATTACAATATTAGAGGATACTAGAAAAATTGCCAACAAGGCTCGAAAATCGATACTAATCGATATTAATGATGGCTGTTCTAAAGAACAACCAACGTGAACTGATCACCGAAAAGCAAATTCGCCCAAGGCGTAAATTAAGATAAATCATACATTATTATTATGAAAATTACCCCAAAGGTATGTTAAATCAAAATAGCAACTTTTTAAATAATAATGATCATAAAATTACACGATAATACCAGAAAACATCTAAATTTTACCAGACAGCTGAATCAAAGGTGTTGACTCCAGAACGCTACACTACTAATCAGTCGTGTTTAATCAATCGTCTTGTTCTTCTATCTAAACTTGATTATAGTTTTGAAACAGACAAACATTTGAGAGTACAATATGAGCAATAAAGACAGATATATATTTATTCATAGTTAGGATACAATTATAAGACTAGACATAATTAAATTAGTGTTTCTGATATAAAATAATTGATTAAAAGAAATAAAATTCAATAAAATTATATTGAATGTGAATTTAGATTTAAAATTGTAGAGCTCTAAAGAAGACTAAATTACCTAAAATTACCTAAATTACAAAAATTATCGACTAAAAGAGTTCCTATGCAATAGGTGAGATAATCTAAGTTGATTTAAAACAAGAAATGAAATCTATTGTACTTATGTATGGTAAAATATATATACACATACATGCATATACACACATACATACCATGTACATACATAAATAAATGTCAAAGAGAGGTGAAGGTTGAATAAAAATAGAAGTAGATAAAATTAAAAAATTGAGACAAAAACAGCAGACATAATATACAGTATGCTACGGTTGATGAGATAGCAGTTTGATTTTAATAATTTTTCGAAATTTTCTAAGAGACGTTTGTTAAATTAAGGCAGAAGAGTGCATTAGACAACTTAACTGCACATTATATGTAAAACATCGTCTAAATAAAGGCAGTGTTTGTGATGGGGCATAGTGAGTTTATCTTGAAATCTTATGTTTGCTGCATGGATTGATCGCCTAGTTTATTTCTAAGATATGTGGGTGCAGATGGTAATAACAGGCGTTGGATACATGTAAGAAAATGAAATTTGGCAGTAGATTCAATATTCAGCCATTTTAAGCTCTTAAAACTGTTGGAGAAGTGATCAAATTTTCGTAGACCACATACGAAGCGACAGCAGAAGTTTTGTATTCCCTGTATGCGATTTTCGGTCAGTGTATGGAGGTACGGGTAATAAACAACATTGCAGTAATTGAAATGAGGAATTATTAGAGTCTGTTAGCTTTTTTCTTAATTTATAATTTAGAAGTGACTTATTGGGGTATAATATTTTGAGCCTCATAAAGGTTTTTTTTGTAATAATTTGCTTACATGTTCAGAAAATCGTAATTTTTTATCAAGAGTTAAATCCTAAGATTTTGGATCGTTCAGAAAAAGTTAGACGAGTATTCTTCATTACTAACTGCAAGTTGTCTTTTATGGTGGCAAGCTTATTTTCTAAGGAAAAAACTATCGCAACACATTTTTCTGCATTCAGTTTTAGATCATGAGCATATGAGGATATGAGTAGTCGAATAATGCTTTAAGATCTTGAATGATTAATTTGGTGACGGAACTTATATTATTTGGATTAAAATGGTATAGAAGTTGTGTATCGTCAGCATATTATTGTAGTTGAGCATATTGTACCGATTCAAAGACATCTGAGGTGTATATAATGAATAATGATGTACCAAGTATAGAACCTTCCGGAACTCCAGAGATTATTAACTTTGATGTAGACATTTTGTTTGATACAACCACTTTTTGAAATCGTTAATTTAAATAGGAATGGAAGAAATTCTTAGAACTCAAATCTAAACTAAAATAATTTAATTTGGCACATATTAATCCGTGATCAATTGTATCAAACGCTTTTGAATAGTCAAGTGATACCAACACAGTTGCCTTATTATATTGTCAGTAAGGTTAAGTAACACAATTGTGGTGCTGTGATTGACGCGAAACCCTGACCAATGGTTTAGAAGCAAGTTATTTTTCGTAAAATATTTTGTTAGTTGTGAATAAACAATTTTTTCTAAAAGCTTAGATAACACCGAAAGTATACTGTTAATTTTTTACCAAATGTATTAACCAATCAAAATTTTGCATATCAAGTCATGTGTCAAAATTCATCCAATTAGTAAAAGATTACAGGGATAATACTTATACATGGTGGTGTTATCAGCCAAGGCACAAATGATATGTTCAAATGTCAGATTGATAATCAACAAACGTCAAATTGATAATCAATTTAGAAAAATGTCAGAAAGGTTTGGTAATGTTTCAAACGATTCAATTATTCAAATTGTATTAGAAAGTACACCCAAAAACACCATTAAAAGTAAAAAATATACGTGGAAAATGTTTTTAGAATTTTATTCGATCAGAAAATCCGAATTGAATGGAGAACACAGTTTGAATTAACTGGCTTTGATATTAAAAGATTATGCAGTGAACATGAGAAAAACTGATGGAATAGAATGTAAAGAAGCAACTGTTAAGAGTATTTGGAATTTTACAAGTAAGCTACTACAAGAAAACTATTTCAATGACTACAAAATAGTGTTTGATCCGTTTACTAGTATTATATTCAAATATGCTCGTGATGCAAGAGTTGCTACCCGCAAACGACTACAAATAGATGTAAACAAACAAAAATGTAGTTCAGTGCCTCTAAGTTTAAACGATTTGAATGAAATCATTAAATTATGGGATGAAAACACTCTAGAAGGTTTACAAAGAAATTTTTACCATATTGTAGCCATTGAGTTAGCTTGGCGCAGTGGAGAAGCTGCTGCTTGCCTAATAGATTATTTTAGTATTGAGAAAAATAATCATGGAAGGCCGACCAATCGAATTGAATATAATCCAATATTCAGCAAAACTTGCCAATGGGGGTCAAAGAATTGCACAAATAGTAAATGGCTTGTGCCAAATATTGAAAACTAAAATATATGTCCTGTTAGATTGTTTCATAAGTTGTTATCTAAATGAGGTAAAAATATTACTAACAATCGTCTTTTTTTAAGACCAAATCGCTTCTGGAAATCTGAAAATGATCCCTGGTTTAACAATATGCCTATAGGCAGGAAAACGTTTAATGGGTGGACTAAATCATCAGCACAAGCTATTGGATTGGATACCAAAAATAAAAAGATAACTAATCATTCTAATCGCACAACCGCAGTGAGCCATTTGGCGAGTCCCAGAGCAGCAACTAATAAAAATTATGGGTCACAATAACTCTGGTTCCATAAAGCCCTACCTAACCATTGATGAAGATTACCATGGTGAAATAATCAACAGCATGCTAGGAAATATATCTGCAGTAGAAACCAACAATACATCAACTACATCAAGTTCGGCTTCAACTTATAACTTTAATAATTGTACGCTCAGTAACAGCAGTTTTAATAAATAAAATATTGACTTAAATGCTGTGTTAATTGTTTAAAAATAGCAAAATGTAGTAAAAAATTATCTTACCGAATACATCTCGAATTTTCATAAGTACTCAAAATTTTGTCGTAGAGAATGCTTCAAGCGTGTTGCTTAAAGCAACAAGCTTTCAGCAGTCTCTATGATAAAATGATCTCGGTGTTATCAATGCTCTAGGTGTATTATAGGTGGCAAGTCTCAAATCTTTAATGCTTGTGGGATTCTTAATTTTAAGAAGGGGACATACAAGTGCTTGGCTTGCAATTTCGTTACAGAAAATAAGGAAATGTCCCTCAGGCCCAAGCATTTTTATGCACAATATAGGTTTCCTTTCTTCGAGGGACTCGTTAAATTCAGTTTAACATACTTTTAAGAGTCATACTGATTATGCATATTTATAGAAATATTTTTCTTTTATTGTTAAAGACTGTTCATAATGGTCATTATCATACTTTTCTGGTAAAGTGCCACGTAAAACAAAGAAACAAATAATAAATTGAAAAATAACACCCAATTATTAAATCAGAAAAGTTTAATTACTTTTTGTAACGACAGAGACCCGGTAATCAACTTTTATTAATGCCGCGTGTACAATTTATGTATCAATAAATCTTTCCTTAACAGATCCGTAAAAATGTCAAACAATTAAAAGCGAAGTTAAATTGGACTGCGTGGTTGTTCATGAAACATACTAATTTAGATTCAGATAAATACAGGACGTTCAATATTTGAAAACAACAAAAAGAAATCTTATCAACATTGGTATAAATTATTATAGTAACTACATCGACGATAAGTGATGAAAACTCACTATTTTAAGATCCTAATAATAACTGTTGAATGTAATACTTTTAATATTTATTAAACACTACAGCTGTCCTAATAAAAGTTCTGCCGGGTTTGTCGAATTTCTCCATGTGGGTAATAAGGGAGATTATGGTGGTGTAGATGGGGAACTTAAGGTCACGAAATAAATTATAGTTTAAAAAACTAAAAAAACACGCTTTAATAGCAAACCGAACTAAAAAAGTAAAAAATAAGAATGAACTGATGGACAAAAAAATTCATTTTATTGTAAAAAGCGTGGGGCGCTTGATATCAATTGTTGTAAATATTTTATTGGTAGCTATTAATAAAAGTAGAGTTATCATAAAAATACAGTAAAAAGCACCCCACGCTTTTTACAATAAAATGAATTTTTTTGTCGATCACTTTCATTCTTATTTTTTACTTTTTAGTTCGGTTTGCTATTAAAGCGTGTTCTTTTAGTTTTTTAAACTATAATTTATTTTTTTAGTCATGAAACGAATACAAATGTATTAGTCTCAAGAATTTTTGTAGAGTTTTTAATTAACATTTTTTTCCAAATTTATTGATTTGAATTTATTTCCGATTTTTTTTCTTTTTCAAATTATTATATTGCTATTGTTGAATTGCTGTATATTTTGACAAAACGAAAGAATCAAATGCTTTAAAAAAACCATTCTTATCGTAAATGGGTAACTGGTTCATCTTGTGTTTCAAGTATAGTATGAGTTACGATATATTAGTGGTTAACTTTCTGCCAACTTATCATGGATGCGATATTTTGGCGAATGCGCCGAGCACACAACTTTGACATCCGCTTTGAAAAATTTGTTTAAGAGAAAAGCGTCGATACGCATTCAAATTACTGTATTGTCAACGGTCCTTAATACGTGTGCAAATTTTCAATTTAATCAGACGTCTTGAAGTTGGTGAAAATTACGTTGAAAGATTCCGTTACATAGATAGATACATACATAGATACATACAGGTGAAGCTAATATAAAGCGTGTAATAATCATTGGGCTGATGAGAAAGAAGTTTCCAGCACCACCCTCAAGTTGATGGATTCGAAGAATCAGATAAGTTTAGAGAGGACGGATACGCTCAATCCTCTAATAAGTCTCCTGAACAGAGAAAAGTGGTAAGAAGAGAAAATGTTTCCTCTGGACTCTCTAGTGGGCTACGTAGATGGCTCTCGGATGGTCTATGGAACGTTCTTGGGGGCGGAAATATGTTTGATTGATACAGGATGATACAGGTGTGCAGGAATACTTCTAAGCAGAAGTGTTTTCCATATTAACAGTGACGTTAAGACTAGCACAAAACCTTCAGAATTTTTGGTTTAAGAACAAGACTGTCATTTAATTGATATATAGTGTGACCCTCCTAAAAGCGGAAGACCCCCATATAATTTATATTTGTCATTTGATTTTGAATCTGAACTTTTTTATAATTGTTAAGCGCGAAAACTGTACTTTAGGATAAAATGTCACATTTATTTTTACAAAAACTAAGCTCTTGTGCAATTTTTTGAAGGTGAAAATTTAAAGAACCATATTAGCGATTTTTTACAAAATGGAATAAAATGTAAAAAACAACTGGATTAGTTCCTGCGTGGTAAACCTGACGACAAAAATATGTACATCAAACTTCAACTTCCGAAGTATGGTATTGCACTATTTTGGCTAGAAATTTTAGGAAATTCTAAAGAAATATACAAAATGCTAAGGAATTCCAAACGAATTCAATGTAATTCTAGGGAATTCCAAAGGTGTGCATTTTTCTTAGATGGAAATGAATAGATATTTTTTATCATTTATTGTAAAAAAAAAACAGTTTGTAAGGACATTTGTAAAAGGCATTATATAAACTTAAAAAAAATAGATTCTAAAAAAAAAATGGGATAGAAAAAATAATATTTTCAATAAATACATAATTACAACATTAGGATGGAAATAGTTACTATTCATTACAACAAAAGCCGGGAGAAAAAAGTTTATAGGCATCTTTATAAAAAATTCAAAAAACAGATTCTAACAATAAAACAACAAAATAAAATCAGCTTTTCTTATAAATAAAACTGGATCAAATTACTTTCAAAGAAGACCATTAAAATCAAATTCAAATAACCTCTTTTTCGGCGATCTTGTATGAATATAAAAATGTTCCCTCTAGTAGTGCATATTCCCTCAAGCGATGGCGAAGTAAGCAGTGATAAATGTGAAATTCCTGAGAAAATATTTGAAAAACTTGTAAATGAAGGGTTACCAGACTTAATAAATTATTACTTTGACTATTTTCCTCACATTATAAGAACCAATGAAATAGCAAGATTCTGAAAATTTGGACCAATAAAAACAAATTTTAGCGAAAACTGCATTTCAAGTGAAAATTTTACATAAAATTATAGCGAAAATTGCACTGGGCTTGACTGCTTAAAACGTCAGTTGAATTGATATAAAAATCGAAGATTTTTTTTCCTTTTTTTATTTTCCTGTGAAGATAGCAGGCTTATAGAAGCAAAAGGAACAATTAATTACCTACTTTTTAAATATTTTGGGTTTTTCTATAAAAAAATAATAATTTTAAAATTCGATTTTTAAATTAATTCGCTTAAAAATTGTGACACAGGAATAAAAGTATATCCAGCCGTGATTGTAATAATTTGAATTGTTAATTCAGTTAATAATAAAAAATATTTCTCGACTACGCCTGCGCCTCGGGCACTTTTTGTCAAATCACATCAAAATGAATTCAAGCAGTTTCTAAGCAACACGTTTTCATGCACTGAATTTTTGATAATTTTTAATGCACTTAATATATTACTACAGAAATTTTTTTTAACTAAAAGTAAAAGTTTATAGAAAACGGCTACGAAATCTAAACAACTGGAAACAGGATCAGCAATTGCAAGAGTCAGAGGAGAAAAACATCTTTCCCAAAATGGAAAACTTATGCTGAAAAAGATGATAGAACAAGGACTGCTGTGCAAGGAAAAATAAAGCTGCAGCCCATTGTTAATACAAGTTTCAACATTAACAACTTCATCTGGTGATTCTATTAAAAAACGTTCGACATCTGCTCTGTCAAAAACTTTAAATTTCTTAGCCCTATACTCAGTGGATTGTCTTTTCAAAGAAGCTTTTACTGTTTGATAATTGGATACATCTACATTATTCTTTACATTTAAAACTAATTTCAGCATCGAAAACATGGACCAGAGACTTCAACATTTTAAAGTTTTTGCTTTTTCAGATAGATAAGCCAAAAGAACAGACTCAGATATGTTACTCACAGTTTTCCGCTTACATCAGTGCATAAATAAATCATATTCTTTTCGTACCATTTTCTACATTTTGCTAGTAATAAATCTAAAGTTACAGCAATAGCTTTCTCCCTGATTTTCGGAGGAGTACCAGGAATAGAATGTGTCAAATGCGACGTTTAAATCGTTCAATATTTATTTGTTTTATTATTGGTTCTATGGAAACAGCAATAGAATTTAGTCATTACGACAAGGTAACTTTGTCAAATTGCCGTATTTTTACAAAATTATACTGTTTTCTAATTTCGGATGGCGATACAAAAAATTTTGTATATAACTCGAGACTTAAATGTGTTTTTTTACTCTTGCTTATAGCACTCGCCTTCGGCTCGTACTATAACCGCTCCACTAAAAAAAAAACACCTTTTAGCCACTTGTTATATAAAATAATATATAATTTTATTCTTTATGTGATATAATGGAATGTTTTATATATTTTTATCCTTTATATGTTGTAATGTAGCTCTTTTATTTATTTCTTTTTTGTCAAAAAAATGTGAGTAATGGCTTACATTGATTTTAAAACATAATTTAATTCTTGTAGTCCTGAAGATGGTGGGAACGATCCACCCAAACGTTGGCCAATAATTAGAATTTATTGTTAATAATAAATTTCTTGTCCAAATTGCTCATGACTTATTTCTCCACTCCCTGTATATCAAAACCATTAAAAACATTTTGCTTCCTTAGGATAAGGTAACCATAGGGGAAGCTGCAAGGCATGTACATAAATATCTTTAGGATATTAAAAGGACGCAGGTCACGACAATCGTTAATAAATGGACTTATGTTGCAAACAAGTTTGGGACTTTATAATAGTAGTGTGGAATAAATCACACTTGGACTGGATAATCGACTGAGGACTTTGAATGATCTAATTGGAAATGTGGCAGGCTTCGACAAATTTTTTATATATCTATGATTGATAGTTGTTAAGCTAAAGACGAGCATCGAACAAAGAAGGATCCTATCGTTTCTTGGTGTAGTGTGAGGTGTTTTGGCGACTAAAACACGAAATTTTATGAACTGGGGCGCTTCTGTGAGCGAAAATTAAAGACATCCTGAAATTTATGAGAAGATTGAGGACGTTTAAAGAGGAAGTGGAGAAAAAGATGCTAACGGGGATATAAGAAAAAATAATGAGAACTGAACAACGATTGATACACTTTCTTCCACCTCTCCATTCACTCCTACTTGTAAATTTTAAATAGCGTCATACCCTTTGTTATGCTTCAAACTAAGCATTAATACTGACGTAGTTTTCCACGAAACACCAAAACATCATACACTGCAGTCGACACGTGTTTCGCTAACTAAGTTGGCATCATCTGGAGATTATTAAAATTAACCTTATGCTAACAATGTATCCTAGTTATACCTAAACTATTGTCACGGTTCGGTGAACCGTGACCCACTAACCAAAAAAGCGGGTTATTTGGGATTGGTTATTGTGTCACGGCTTACCGAACCGTGATAATAGTTTAGGTATAAATAAGATACATTGTTAGCATAAGGTTAATTTTAATCATCTACAGATGATGCCAACTTGGTTGGCGAAACGCGCGTCGAGTGCAGTATATGGTGTTTTGGTGTTTCGTGGATAACTATGTCAGTGTTACAATAATAATGATAATAATAATAATAATAATATTATTTATTAACCAGAAGGATACATAAGGTACACTTAATTTCAATAAAAACTGGTACACTTTCTTTTAGCTATGTAAATCATTCGTTCTTTGATTGATATTAATAATCTTACAAATGTCACTTTGACGTTAATCAGTGGCGTCATTATTAAAAATGGTTCGACATCTAACAGATATTCAAAAATTTCGAATTATTTCTAAAATTGAGGATGGTTGGTCCATATGAAGACTTGCTGCTGAATACAATGTGAGTAAAACCACGATAATGAGTGTTAAAAAACAATGGGAAACCAATCAAACGGTATCCCATAAAGTTGGTTCTGGTAGGCCCAGAAAGAGCAATAATCAAGAAGATGAAAATCTTATAAATTCCTAATAGAAAACCCTTTTCAGACTGCAGTAAATGCAATTTCAGAGACAAATTTCCCTGCTTCGGTATCTACTGCTTGCAGAAGAATAAAACTACAAAGCGACTTGAAGAGTTGTTCAGCGGCTAACAAATACAAACTTTCAGAAGAAAAGAAGCAGGGTAGGATTATTTTTGCACTCAACTATATAATCAATGATGAAAACTTCTGGGGACAAGTTGTCTTTTCTGACGAAAAGGTTTTTATATCCTGTAACGATGGACATGTTCGCGTATATAGGCCTCCTTCCACTAGATACGACGAAAAATATACTTTCGATCCACAAATATCAGGAAGGTTTTCAGTCAATATCTGGGCTTGGTTGAGGCTAAATGGGTTCTTATTTTAAAAATAGAATTATCATTCTTCAGTTAGTATTTTAATTACAACCATTAGTAGAATTATCCGTAACAAATATTATTTTTTTAAACAATAATATGGCAGGCTTGACAATGTTTTGAAAAAGTTATTTTCTAATTATTTTTTAAAATTCCATTTGAATAAAATACAAGAGAAAGGTTTAATAAGTTTAAAATCACAAAGAAAACCGATCTCCTCCAAAAAAACCCAGGTCCGGGGTAAATCACCTCTTCTCCACCCCCTCTCGACATGCCTGGCCAGCCCTATTTACAGACAACTAAACTATTAAGATTTTCGATTACAAGAGTTTTACCAGTTTTTTTTTTTGAAATCAAGTGTACATATGATACGTCAGTATTAACACTAAAAAAAAGACAGTAATGTAAAAGAATTACATACAATTTAATATTTATACATGTACAATAAATAAATGTAAATGGAAAAATAAACACAAGATTAAAAATATATATTTTCCCTAATAAGAAGAAAATACAGATTGATTAAATATTTCATGTAAGAGTGCTACTGCACAAAATTGTCAAGGAATTCATCAATGCTATAAGAACCTCCATTTATTAATATTTTTTTTATATTATAATTATTATATTATATATAGTTTTTGCAACTATATTTAAAAGATGAGGTTATTAATTTTACGAATTTCGTTTGGTAACCTATTGTACAAGATTATGCAATTATAGAATGGACAGTGTTTGTATGCAGATGTTTTGTGAGTAGAAGATCACCATGTCTTGTATTATGACTGTGTGTGGCCGAATTGCTATTAAATAATTGCTCATTTTGCATGACAAATGTTGAGCACTTAAGTATATACATATATGCAAGGTGCCATG
This sequence comes from Rhamnusium bicolor, assembly GCA_029963845.1. Classification (NCBI taxonomy): domain Eukaryota; kingdom Metazoa; phylum Arthropoda; class Insecta; order Coleoptera; family Cerambycidae; genus Rhamnusium; species Rhamnusium bicolor. The sequence goes on along the minus strand of JANEYF010001185.1, from coordinate 16,808 downwards.
CCGTGAGAAATTTTCTGTGTGTAAAAACTTGTCTGTAGCATTCTATGCAATTCATGTTGAAAAATAGGCATAGTATGCTTTACATAATTTTTTACATACACTTTCAACTTGCTGATCCCATTTAAATCTATTGTGTATGTAAGTGCCTAGGAATTTAGTTTGGTCGCTTGGCTGAATATATTCAGTTAAGGATGCATCATTGAGGATACCTTTTCTTATATAATAATTAATTACCATACTTTTATTTTCATTAAGAATGAGACGGTTGCGCTGACACCATGCGCTAAATTCATCCATTGTACAACCAATGGCAGATTCTAACTGTTACAGGTTGTCTGCTGCTAATGTAACGGTAGTATCATCCGCGAACATTGTGACCAAGCCCTTTGTGATATAATTGGGTAGATCGTTAATATAAGTTAGAAAAAGTAAAGGTCCTAGAACTGAGCTCTGAGGAACACCGAGTTTTACATCATGCACCTCTCATCTGGTGCCATTAACATCAACTATCATATTTCGCTCTTCCATGTACGACTCTATCCAGAATAGAATATTGTTGGGTAAACCAATAGTTGAGAGTTTGCTAACTAAAAATTCTGTGGATACTGTGTTAAATGCTTTCGACAAATCTTCACATCAAAGGTTCCAACCCATTTCAGGAAAACTAAGGATTATAAAAATGCTTCCATCTGTCACAGACTGTTGGAGGACCATGTTAATAAATGCGTTATTTCTAATTTTTTTGTTTATGATGACAAATTTTCATTTTCGTATAATTTATAATCAATATATTTATTTAAAGCAGCAAAATAAGTGATACTACTAATATTGTGCACAATATCTGTGGAACTAATGAAATTACATCTTTCAATTTAATTACATTCCATGTTTCATATTTACGTGAGTACATCCAGTTTTTGCTTCATATAGCTAATGTCACAATTCAAACTCGATTTGCATCCTAAAATGTATATATTTTGTTAATAAAGTTTACTAAACTGGAGTTTTATAACAAAACCGTAATTTTAAGAGAATAACAACATAAACATGCATCAACAATGCCACCACCGGCAATATCAAATGCAAATGAGCTGTAGTCCTCGCTGAGCCTTTAATACTGTCAGATTAATTGCTGGCGAAACATGGTATTTATGTGGCTGAGGTATCACACATGTAAACGTAACTGATCCGTTGATCGTGTTTTTAAACAGCTTAATTTTATACGCATCAGTGGTTTTTTTTACGTGCATGCAAATGTTTGATGAGATCATAATTGACTATAATTAAATTGTCAAAAACTAAAAATATCGATAACACAGCCCCACAAAAAAAAAATTTATTACCAAGAACAAAAATACATGGATCTAGTCTATTTTTCGAAAGCTGAATTCGCCTCCGTAGTTAAAAAAAAATTATCGTGTCAGTTTTTTTTTGGCAAAAATCATCCCTTGAATTGGAGTAAAACTATAGTAATAATGTAATGCTCTTAATAAAGTGTGAGAAGTGGTAGATATTTTATAGTTTAGAGAGGAGAATATGGATTGACACCATAGCAAGCTATTTCTATTAATTAAACCAAAATCCACCTTTATGGGGGGTAAAAACTACCCCTCAAACTCAACGTGACTATAAATATCTACCATTTCTCACACTTCATTAAGAGTCATTCATTACATTACCTATTACTATAGTTTCACTTCATTTCAAGGGATGTTTTTGGCAAAAAAAGGACAAGATAAATCTCTTTTTTTAACTACGGATTCTAATTTAGCGTCGAAAAATACACTAGATACATGTATCTTGGTCCTTACGTTATTAATATAGTTTTACCCCATTTGAAGGAATGTTTCTGGCCAAAAAAGAAAACTGACACGATAAATCTTTTTTTTACTTACTGACTCGAATTCAGCGTGGAAAAATACACTAGATACATGTATTTTGGTTCGTGGTAATGAACTTTTTTTTCAATATGTAAATTGTGGGATGATTAAATTTTTTTAGTCCCCGTCCATACAGGATTAAATTAATGCCAGAAACTAAAAAAAGAAATTGTATATTTAATACACTGAACTGATTCTGCGGTTGGCTTCTTGTGAAACATTATTAAATATTTTAAATATATGAAGGAAATTTGCTTTTTAATGTTTCAAACATGTTTTATTAGAAACTCTACACGTAAACACGACAAAGACCTAAAAAGCGCAAACGGGCTTTTTGGGCCTTTGTCAAGAGTACAGGGAATACTGAACAGTAAATTTTGTGTTCATTGCTTATAAAACCACATCTGGTACCTATGATACAACTATTGTAAAACATGGTTTTATAAGTTTGACATTACTTTATTCTTTAAATCTAAATTATTTTATCTAAAATATGATCACCGGTAAAAATTTGATGTTAATTCGTTAAATTTTTGATATTGTTTTTTTTTAATTTTTGTATTTTTCTATTTCCTTTTTATATTTTTTGGATTTTTTTTGTTTTTTTATTTTTTTATTTTTTTTTAATTTTTTCACTTTTTTTAATTTTTTTAGTAGGTACCAGACGTGGTTATATAAACAATGAACACAAGTTTTACTGTTCAGTATTCCCTGTACTCTTGACAAAGGCCTAAAAAGCCGAAACACACATAAAGTTTCTAATAAAAAATTATTGAAACATTAAAAAGCAAATTGCCTTCATATATTTAAAAAATTGTAAATTTCTGCTCATACTTAGATATATATCCATTGTCTTTAAATATTTAGCCCTTCCCGCACAACGTACCTCGAGATAGCTTTAGAGATACAGGGGGTTGTATTATCTGTGATGTTTTAAATTGGTTTACAAGATATTTGGTATTGACACGTGGTTGATTTTGTAAATATATAATGCTACTTGATACTTATTTACAGTTATGTTCATAACATGAAGCAATATTTAAATGTGTTGTCGAAAATCTATAGTCATAATAACATTTCCAACATGCCATCTCATTGACTATGGAACAGTTTCAAAAATACCAACAGTATGACGAAATGTATCAGAGCCTTGAATTATTCGATTTTGTAAATCATCTACATTTTGAATAGGGATAGTGTAAATACGTAACTCTCGATGGCTCCAGAGGAAAAAGTTTAATGGATTTAGATTTGGTGACCTAGGAGGCCATATTGTGATCCCCTAGATCTATACAACGATCTGCATACGTGGCATTTAAAGAAAAATGTGCTGGAGCACCGTTGCATCGCGCTTAATCCACATATGGCTCTTTCGTTAGATCAGGCACATCTTCTAAAAGTTGTGGAAGATCTTGTTCAAATTGAGAGCCATATGTGATTATAAAAAATTCAAAATAATTTCCTTTGAAAAATTTACCTCGTCCGTGAATAAAAAAAAACAGAAAAGGAAATGAGGTATAACAACAGTCGTTTCTAAAAACCAGTGACATCAGCTAACACAAGTTAATGCAGGTATCGAAATTAACTATTGTTCCGTGGTGGTAGCGGAAGTGTAATATATAGGTATAAGTCAGGAACGCCTTGTAAAGTTATCATAAACTAATGAAATATTAATATGTTGGTATACACATAAAATTGCATTAGAAGAAAGAATTTTAAATTTTTATGCATTTCCGGTTTCGCCGGAAATCAACCCAAATTTTTTATTTTAAACGCAACACCTTGTATATTTTTACATCTTTAGAATCTATGATGAATTCTGAATATAACAGTATACATTTTTGTTTGATTTTTTATTTATTTCTTTCTTTATCGAAAATTTTTATTTTTAATTTAGAGTGCTGAGATTTACAAAAACTGTTTCTGACGGGGTTTCTTACCATTGCAAAAATTAAATTACTGTTTTATGATAAATAATCTATTACATAGTAGTCTTCAAAGGTGAGAAAATCGGTTTTTCAAAAAAATGCATATTTGTCAAATCTCCAAATGGTGGCTCGTCTTGATATTTAGAAAGTACATGTTTTTACGATTGCAGTGATACCCATAACTTTGCAATTCCATAATAATTCACAGTAGAAAAATCAAGATTCTTTTAAATAAATAGATATAATCTAATTCACAATACCCAATACAATTTTAAATAAATAATTTTGAGATAATTGTTTTCACAACACACTATTTTGTGTATCGTATTTTGTGCATTATACAATATAATACCTACTACAGACATGCAGACAGATTTTTCTTCAGAAAGTTATGTTTTTCATTATAATTCGTCGAGATTCGTCTAGAAATGCAATAAATTTTTTTAAATCTTTTCCCCGAAATTGTACCTTTTTTCTTCTTTCATTCATTATCTCTTCTGGTGGTATAGTTTGTGAAGTCAATTGAAATCGTATAAAAACTAAAAGCCTGCAAAAACCGTCGGCATCTCTTTATTGTACATGGGCGGAGGTAAATAGAAATGCTTGTCATAAGAAAATGTTATACTTTTTTGAAAATTGTATTAATTTTCATTATTTTTTGTTTATTAGATAGGCTATTTTTGTTCATTTCGCCAATAAAATATTTTTGAAATATTATATCAGTTTTAGATATAGTCTAAATATTTAAATTTATTGGGTTTAGTTTTAAAGTTAACCCATACTATATTGAAATATGTTATTGCTCAGCAAGGACCAACGAGAAGGTATGAACATATCCTTGCCAGGATGAGGGAATGGGACAGGTTAGATTAGCGAGGGGCAAGGATGTTATATAGTAAAAAATAAAATTAAAGTTTCTTCTAAAATAAAAATAAAAATGTAAGTTTCTTAACCAAAGCAAAGAATTAGTACCACAAAAATAAATATTTGTTTAGATAAAACATAAATAAAAACAAAATTAAAATATGTCTCTAGAATAAAGTAACTTAAAATTTCTTGTCAACTAAATAAAATATATTCCAAGAAATGTAACAATAAAAAAGTAAACTTCATACCTAATATAATATCTAAATATTTTGTTCTGAAAATATATGTATATTAAAAAAAGTTAAAGGCTAAAAGCTGACGCGTCCGAATCTTCACTTTCTGAAGAGGAATCATTACCCGGTTGAATTATAATCGGCGCAATGGGGGGTAGTGTTGGATATTGATTTTCTTTATTAATTACATGCTGAACACAATTTTTCCATAAATCAGTATTGTCGAGGTCATTTATTACTTCTCTTATATGATCAACTACTATCGCACTTAACGTTGGAGAGTCATTACATTTTAGCAAACGATCTTTTAAAGTTGCCCAAACCATCTCGATAGGATTAAATATGCAATAGTACGGAGGTGAGCGCAAAAGTGTATGACCGTGTATATTGGATAAGTTATCAATAACATATTCCTTTTTGAAATTCTGTTCTTTTATTCTTTTCAGTAATTCGCGCTTTATTGGAACTTTTACAGGAGTTCCCATATTTTTTTCTCTCATGAATTTTAAAATGTCTTCCTTTCTTGTACTGATGTTTGGTATTTTATTTAATATTCGCGAGTGATAAGAAGCATTATCTAATACAATTACCGATTTAGGAGGAATATTTGGTAAAAGCTGTTCTGAAAACCATTTTTCGAATAGATCGGCTGTCATATCTTCGTGATAGTCTGCAGAAGACTGCGATATTTTTTTGGCCGACAAGAGCAACGCATTAGGTACAAACCCGTTTTCACTTCCCGCATGAAGTATGATAACGCGTTTTCCTCTAGAACACGGAGTATTTAAAACACAATTATTTGAACCGTCTACCCAACCATACTGAACTACATCATGCGTGTCAAACCACGTCTCATCTAGATACACTATATGCCTGTTTAGTTTACGATATTCTCTAATTTTTTCCAAATAATCTACCCGAAGTGCTACTATACGTCGCGATTCCATAATTGCCATACGACTGTCAAGTTTTTTATGTTTAAAACCGCATTCTAATAAAACATTTCGTAGTGTATCTAAAGAACTATAATTATAATCAGGATAATCGCTTAATTTTTCTCGAATAATTTTTAATGTAGGAGCTATATTTTCTTCATACATATTATAAATTATACGCCGTATCTTTGGTAGCATTATCAGTATTTTTTAATTTCATATTTTTCCGTTTCCTATTTGTACCGTGATCTATAACATCTCCTTTTTTAATTACACGATAAATTGTTGATTTTGATATTTTAGTTAATTCGTTAATACGTTCTATTATTTCTTTCTCACATTTTTCACGATTTTCGCTTTTTAAACGTTCATATATATTTAAAATAATGCGGTGACTTTGTACGTGTAAATCTTTATTTTGAAACTCTAAATTTATTTCGGCTTCTTCGACAATAAGAGGTGTTAGAAATAAAAATAGAAATCCACTATTTCACCCAAGAATTATATTTCTGTTAATTAATTTTATAAAAGTCGATTTAAAACATTATTTGGCGATAGCTAAACATCAACTGCCTGACTTATTCCCCTGAATCCCCTGTTGGAATTTGCCGAGGCGCCTACGTGACTTTACTCATTTAGTTAAAATAATATAATATTTCATAAAGATATCTTAAACATAGTATCATATAAATAAACATATATTTCATAAAGATGTCTTAAACATAGTATCATATTACTAGCCGCCGCTATTTAAGCAACAACAATGTATACGTATATTTCTGCACTGCACTGGGCCAATGTTATATAGAACTAGGTTACATCACCGAGTCTACGTTGACTACTGACTGATATAACTCAAACACCCACCGACCAACCAGACTGACGAATATCCTGATCCCAGCCAATCATCGCTCATCATCCTCAAACCAAGGCCAATCCCGGCACATCTCACAAATCCACGTTGATTGCTGAGAAACGGTTTAACGAGTTTTTTTTATACTAGTGGGCCTGTCCGTTTTATTATCTTTAAACACGTGCAGTCGTAGATGGTTCATTCAGGCTGATTACATTGCCAGTCTCGGACTCGCCTGCACCATTTCAACTATCATTCGATTCTCGATACCATTGTTAAATACATAGGACAAAATATCAAGTTAAGTGCGCACAGTCCTGTGCTTTAACAATGACCAATTTCAATTGACTTCGTATCAACTTTACCACATTCATCAAATTTAATGTGTCAATATTTAAAATAAGCGAGTTGGGGTAATTTCCGGCGAAATCGGAATAAAAATTGGAAATACTGTGTTCTAATGCAGTTTTATGTGTATAACAACATATTAAAATTTCATCAATTTATTTCTATAAGCAATGAAAATAGAGGGTGTGAGCCACTTTTCGATTACACCCGATGTGCTGAAATCTATTATTAGAAATTATTACCTGTGGCAGCTTTACATTGAAAAATTATATAGAATAAGTAATTGTTTGGAATAAGCAATATTATTTCAGGTGCCAATTTACCAGGTTGGGCATCAATTGAGTGATGAAAGTTTCAGATTTATTGTCAGTTGATGCGACCGAAGTGCGACAAGGGTTAATACATCTGTCTTGTTAAGAGTAGCTCCAGCGTTAGCCATGTTTTGGGATGGAAGAGACAGACGGGTACTGAAGGAGAAAACCCAGTGGTGGTAGTTACTAACTACATCAGATGGCCGTATAATAATGACGAAATTAAATCCAGTTTTGACAGCTTAACCTCTTCTAATATAACTTTAGAAGGCCCAGAATTTGTGTTTCAGATTAAAAAGTTTCAAACGATTTAATCGAGATAGACACCATTGTGACATCAACATCAACATCTTGTAATTAAACAGCCATATACAGGGTATTACAAAAAATCATACAATAAACTTAGTGGCAGATTCTGGCAACAAATAATGGCGATATAACGGAATTTATCTCTATTTAAAAATGCTTCACATATTTTATGAGCCTTCAAAATGGGAAATAAAAAGAGCATTTTGTTATATCTCCTGAGACTTTATTGATATCTCCTTTAAATTTGGTACAATACAATAGTAGTGGTAGCAATAGTAGTTCGATATTTTAAGTAATTATGGCCCCTTTCCTTAAATTAAAAGACTAGAGGATTTACCCCTCATTTTTTATGCGCACACTGTGACGTACTTACCACATGGATGCGTGCGTGCGTGCGTGTGTGTGTTTGTGTGTGTGTGTGTGTGTGTGGTGCGTGTGCGTGCGTGCGTGACGTGTCGTGCGTGCTGGCACATTGGCACCCTTCAGTACAGTAGCGGTACTTTGAACTCTTATTACGGTAACGGTCTCAAGCGCCAGTTCCTGTCTTAAAGTGTAGGAACATCACTTTATTCTATTAGCGGTGTGATAGATGCTAGGATAACTCAGTGAAGAAACGGAATGTCCAGGTGGTCTCGTGTGTGTGGTTGTCGGTTGCGTAGCAATGGACAACTTGATCCTACCTGCCGAAAATGATTCTCGGTGTACAATCAGATTTACTTGATTGTATCGTTGCTTTAAATAAAAGGCAGAAGTTCAACTTAACTTACTCTATATATTTAAGACTGCTTCACAAATAAATAATAAAATATAAATATATACACAAAAGTTATGTTATAATGCAAACTTAAATATTAACCTAATGTTAGAAGTATGCAACCGAAGAAAACCAAGCAAGAGGTTATGTAATGCAAAAGCGGTGATCAGTTATTTCAAGTACAGCTAAGTTACGGAAACTACTACTACGGTATTACTATCAAATGTTTACTATCAGCATCTACAAAAACAAGCAAGCGGTGATTCGAAATTAATCACAGTTATGGTAGCTATTACTACTGGTATTTACAGCAAGTGATTAATGACTCTAGTCACTAATGCTTAAAGCAGTATTACAGCAGGCGGTCGGTGCAGCAGGTATTTTCAGTGGTAAGCCGGATACGGAGTGCAAGCCACATACTATTGCAAGAGATCAGTCCAGGGACAGATGGTATATTTGACTGTCTAATCGCGAGCGTGCTATATCTTTAGACTCGCTCCTAATGTCGCCAGGAATTCTCGACCACGTTTGGTGGAAGGAATGGTTCATGCGGAACACCTAGTGAGATTCTTTCCACAGATCGTGAATTAAAGATTGTCCCTTGTGCACTTTATAGCAGTTACACCTGAGATGAAATTCTTTCCACAGATCGAAAATTAAAGATTCCTATCTTGTACGTCAATACTAAAGTTAAAAAACAACCGAAATGGCCGAGCTTTCTATATACACAGACCGAGGATTCAAAGTTTTACTTTACGGGCTTCAATACTAAACTAAAACTTCAACTTCTAAACCAGAGATACGTCGTGAGTTACTGGAGATAAGCTAACTTTCGTTAGTTAGTGAAGATTAGAGCAATAGGTTATCAAATCGCTTCAAGCTTACTTTTTGTATAAATATTTATAGTGCACGACAAAATAAATACGAAACGGTAAATGCACACAAACGGTGCAACTACGGAAGATACTATTGACAATCGTAAAATTAAAAATTATTTGTGCCACTTCGCGTGTACCTAATGGAATCACTTTCGAGAGACCGAGGATTAAAGGCTTCTCGCTTGGCACTTACTGGAGATACGACTAGATGGATTCTTTCCAAGACCATATGATTCAATGTCAATACCAAATAAAATATCAATCACATAATGCCAGGGCTCTAGCGTTGGCAATGGATAATCCAACTGTTTTAGTGAACCGCAAATTCCTTATTCTCTGACTTATCTCGGCACATCAGTCAAAATTACAACGTAAATTCGGCCACGGTAAAGCAACATAAACAAATGAACTTTAAACGGTCAAAATTATTCACTACTCTGGCTGGTGCACTAATCGGTTCTTCGTAATCCTTTTAGAACTATATTCTTTCAAACCGGTGAATCAATTTATACACAAACGCCTGCCACATAATAGCGGATCTTTACGAATAAATTGACTATCAACTTATTCGATAAATTATTAAACAAATAGAAACATATTTACTTACTACAAATAAATGACATCAGCTTGCTTTGAAATCAAACTAAATTGAATTAAACTACTTTCCTCTTACTTGATTCAGCACAAACACAATAAACGATTTATCATTAGAACAATAAACACACTAAGATTACCCTGAAAAGACACAGGTTTGAAACAACTATATTAGAGAAATAATTATTGTTTCAAATACTGGACTTGCAAAGTAAATTTAACTTTGGCCCAAAACGGTTTTAAAAGAAATATAAATACAGGTTATCATATACCAAAGTGAACTAAAATCAACGGAGAAACCACTTCGTTACAACACGTGACAAATATTTTGAAAAGATACTTCTGGTTTTTAAGTTTTTCACTATTACCTTTTTTCCAACATACTTTAATTTTCAAGAAAAAAGTCTATTTATGTCATGTAAGAAACATTATTGAACCCGAATTGTACACTTCATCTGCCATATTATTTTTAAATCAAATCAAATAATGGCCTCTGAATAAAAACCCATTTAATTTTAACAATACTTTTTTTATAACAAAATTTGTAATAAACTTGTTAAATACATAAAAATAAATTTCAAACAAATACAAAACAAAAAAAAGTAAAGAAATAGTTAAAATTACATAAAATGGACAATACGATTTGATTCAGCTAAATTTTCCGGCACCGTTTTATCACCTTAGTAAATGCTCAAAGTGAGCCACCTTATCAATACATTTCCCGCATCAATTCAAAATTAAAAGCCTGGTTTTTTAAATTTCTGAGACTTCACGAATTATATTACCCGTATTTGTAATTCTCGTCTGAGATGTTCGACATTCTCAATTAGCAGAGTAGACCATGTCTTTCTTATAATCCCAAAAACAAAAGTCAATGGAGTTTGAATCTGGCGAGCAGACAGGCCACTTTTAGGTGTATTGGCTCCTCGCCCAATCCAACGTCCTGAAAATTCTTCTCTCCAAAAAATTTCTGATCTCATGTCTGTAGTTATGAAGTGCCCACCTTGAGGAAACGACATGTTTTTTGTACCGCTAATGGTAGTCCTTGAAGTAAATTATTTTGGAGAAAATGTAAATATTCTGTCCATGATAAATGATCCGGTAGAAAAAATAATCTAATTAAAATTGTTGCCACAATATCTGCTGAAGAATTGTCCTGATGATAGTTTATCTTTTTGCTCTCTTAGTTTTGTCGGTCCATAAATCTGAATTGTGGTGATTTGTCACGCCATTTTTGGTAAAAGAAACTTTATCTACTGAAAAAAATGCCCAAGTAAAATTGCCTCTTTTCAAAGTTCTCTTGTCACAACCATCTACAAAATGCAAGCCTAGAGAAATACGAGTAATCTCCTAATTTTAATGCTTGGACAGTTTGAACATGGTAGGGGTACAGAAGCTGTTCATTTAACAATATCCAAACTATAATATGGGACAGTCCAACTTTAGCCGCTAAATGCTTAGTACTTCTGTCAGGATTTTCAGTAATGAGGTCTAATATCCTTTCTTCGGTATCAGGTTAGAATATTCGAAGTTGGCCATTGTTTACAAATCTTATCGCTTTAAAGCTATCACTCTTTAGGAATAAGATACATGTTACCTACATATTTTTCCGTCACCTATGATTTTTATGAAATATCCTATTAACAAGAGTTTTTGTTTTTTTCCACCAATACTCAAGATATCCTGTCGTGTAAACTATAGCTATTTTCTAGCGACATGAACATCATATGCTAGAGATATTCTATGTCAACACTTTATATTACGTCTCATTTCTCTAACTTCATTACTTTAGAAAAAGCAAATTTTTCTTGAAAACATTGGATTTTCCCTATTTTAAAACATAAATAAACTTTCTTCTTTATTTCAAAAACATAAACAAACATTTTCTTTATTACAAAACATCATAATAGTCAAAAAATTCATTACATTAGTACAGAGTGTGCCTTCTGCAATTTCAATGCCTGATTGCACTTTTGCATACTTTGAATTTGGTTCGTGATAACTTCTTGTGAGATTATATCATATCAGTAGTAAAAATAACCAAAACCTTAATAAACTGAATAATGTATTGCTAATAACTGTCTATATGTCAATAGTTATATGGTTTAACCTTCCCATGTATTGAAAAATTAAGCATTTATTCATATGCATAAAGACTATTTTCTTATCTTAAAGAGAGGATAAGCTGCCTATGTTCGCCCCTTTGTTTTGGAACGCCTTGTATAAGTTTAAATGTGATCCTCTCACACCTACCCCAATGAAACTTTTAATAAATTTTAGAAGTTTTATTTAAATTAAACTCCTAAACTTTCTACCGAGACCACGTCTGACAATTTGTCAGACTGATTTATTCAGCTTTACACTTTACTCATTTTTCTTTATTTATCGATAAAGTACTCATTAAATTAACGCCGACATACTTTGCTTTATGTGTATTCCCAACCACACAGAGTGCTCGAATTAGCAGACGAAAATTCAAATTAATAACTAACGTGGGATAATATGAACATATGAACAAATGTTTAATAGTGGCGGCTGCTGAAAGTTAAGTTACTATACAGGGTGTCCCAACCAAAAGAAGGCACTCTGAATAACTTTGGAGATAAATTTTTTTTGAATAATTGGTGAAACACGTCGACTTTGTTTCTAAGGGGGGACATATTTTAATGTAATACCTGTATACCTATCATCATCCCTCTACCCTACACGGCCATCCCCTCAAAAAATGTAAATGGCAAAGAGGGTCGGGTGATACATATTTTGAAAGGTCTTTCAATTCTTTATATAACTGTATATTTTTTTAAACTTTTATCGATTCGTGGATAATTGTTTCATTATTTTAGGTCGGGAAATAAAAATAAAAGAAGCAGTTTAAATTATCATATGTATTGTTCAAAATGACCCCCACCGACTTCCATACAGTAGTATAATCTGTTAAATTTTGTACAACATTTGAACATGATCAATAAACGCTTAAATTTCACTACAAACCTTCGATTTCAAATGTCCCCACAGAAAGAAATCCAAGGGAGTTAAATCGGGTGACTTAGCGGGCCACTCCACAGGACCTCTCCTTCCAATCCATCGCTCAGGAAACCGATTATCCAAAAATTGACGGACTGCTATAGCAAAATGTGGGGGTGCCACATCCTGTTGAAAAAAACAGTTCGCCCTCTAAAAAGATTATCGATTTGTTCGAGGATTTGGGTAATCATTGGGTCGATGTTATTTTCTAACAGATCGAGGTATCTTTCGCCATTTAAATTGTCAGGAATAAAAAACGGCCCGACAATGTGATTCCCTAAGATACCAGCCCAAACATTTAACTTCTGAGGCCTTTGGGTATGAGTTTCCATGAACAAGTGTGGATTGGTTTCACTCCAATACCTACAATTGTGCCTGTTTACCTCCCCATTTAACTGAAATGTCGATTCATCAGAAAAACACGTATTGTACAGTAGACTGGCATTACCGTTTAACTGTTCACTAAAAATCTCACAGAAGTCAAGCCGACGATCGGGATCAACTTCGTTTAATTCGTGTACTAATTTAAATTTATATGGATGAAGTTTGTGGGCCTTTACAATTCGATGAACACTGCTTCGTGATACACCGGAAGCCTCAGCTACTCTCCTGATCGGTTGAGTATTATCCATCTGCAAATGACCCAGAACTGCCACTTCGACTGCTTCATTCCTAATCGGTGGCTGAGGTTTATGTTTTTGTTTCCTAAAGAACCTGTTTCCATAAATTGTGTCAATAATTGTAAAACATACTGAGAACCAACCCTTCTATCTGGGTGATTTCTATTGAATATACGCTCCGTAGTTCTAGCACAATTATCGTTTTTAGAATAAATGCTGACAATTTCTGTTATCTCCTGAAGGGTATAAACCATTTTGAGAACTCAATCTGGTAAAATTTATCTCGATTTAAAATTGGTTGTGAACAAATTTGTTCAAGGACTATCAAATGCTTATGAGTTTTTTAATATTCTAAAAATAAACGGATAAGGAAAGTGTTTTTTGTCGAAAAAACTCTTGTTGATTTGAGAGCACTAAAAAATTTTTTTTTTTTATAAATCCCGTGCCGTGTATTTTAGATTTTATAAACGATTTCGATTGTGTGTAATCATCAAAAATAAAATTATTTTCCTTAAGAACGAATCGATAAAAGTTAAAAAAAAATACACAGTTATGTGGAATTGAAAGACCTTTCAAAAGATGTATCACTCGACCCCCTTTGAATTTCTTGAGGGGGTGGCCTTGTAGGGTAGAGGGATAATGATAGGTATATAAGTATTACATTAAAATATGTCCCCCTTGGAAACAAGGTCGACGTGTTTCACTAATTCTTCAACAAATTTTTATCTCCAAAGTTATTCAGGGTGCCTATTTTTGGTTGGGACACCCTGTATAATTATGATAAAGAGAAAAACCTAAAAACAAAAATATTCTAATAAATGGATCGGTCAATCCTGAACATATTGTATTGACCAAAATCTTTTTTTTCCGTAAATATTGGCTGCGTAGTAACTAATACTGTTTTTCTTTTTCAGCATCTCAATTCAATACTTACGTAACTCTGAAATTACAAAACGTTAAATCCACGACAGTGACTGTAAAAGGAGCGACACCATGCTGGGAACAAGATTTTCTATTGTAAGTATTTTAGAATTTTTTATCATTTGTATTGTATTTAGTTGTTACTGCACGGTATCCTAGTTATTGTCAAACTAGCAAACACATGGATATAACGATTAGTTTCTTAGCGCAAATTAGTAATGCGTTGAACAAAATTGAAGATCAATACCTAGCAAAAAATATGAAGACTGTTATCAAATGCCACAAATTCAGTGCAGTAAAGTCGCTCCTATATCTCGCTTACCTCTGGTAGTTTTTTTTAAGGTGTAACTAAATGAGACCTTCACCATCTTGTAGAGCTTTATATTGGCCATAGAACTGGAAATGTACAACTTTTTTCAATAGGGCCGAATTTTTCAAAGTCTATTTTTCACGAATGAGAAGTAATTCGAAAAAATGCGCCTTTCAAAACATACATCTCGTTTTTAAATCAAGGGTTTGAGGTACGATAATAAATTTAAACACTAACTCAAAAAACTAGAGCGCTTCTAATGGTATTCACAAAATTTTCAAAATGTAGAGCATTTTCAAGAAAATAAGCCCCACAGCCGCCACTGGCAATTCCATGAACTGAAAACTTCACCATGCTAGAAACTATGTTAATTACTGAAAATTTTTGTATACAGTGCGTCCATAAAGTAAGGCATAAATTCATTATTAGGTAAATAAACAACATTGTTGAAAATTTCCGAAACACGTCGATTTTTGATCTTAATTTACTGTTTTTTTTCAAATAATAATTTAATATACAGGGTGACCTACCTTCGAGTAATGACGTCATCACTAGTTTTTTTTAAATAGAACAACCCACTTTTTCCCAATTTCCGGATGTCTCTTGCTATGCTGATTCCAAAAATGTATCACAAGTTGCTTCAAATTGGTACAGGGTGGGCAACAATACAAAAAGGGTGTTTATAAAAAGAATTTAATTAGAAAGTTATACGTTACTGTATTTTTACAAACGACAATTTACAATAAATGTTCAAATTGTTCTCCATTGACCGCTAGACAATGACCTAACCGGGCAATACATTCGTCACTGACATTTTGTAGCACAGCGGGTGTTATGTTTAACATGCCTTGCCTGATTAGGTCTTTTAGCTCACGGATATTGCCAGGTCTGTTGGTGTAGACTTTAGATTTTAAATAACCCCATAAAAATAAGTCTAGTGGACTAAGATTAGGTGATGTAGCAGGCCATTCCACTGTTCCCCGTCTTCCTATCCACCGATCTGGAAAAGTTCTGTGTAGAAACTCACGCACGGCTGCAGCGAAATGTGGTGGTGCGCCATCCTGTTGAAACCAGATTATGCTGTCTAAAGTACTGGCTATTTGAATATTAGGAAAAAAGCCGGGTCAGATAAGAAATTAATGTATTTTGTAAGAAATTCAGATACAATGCTCCTGTCAAATTTTCATAAAAAAATATAGACCAACAACTGTATTTCTCACAATACCAGCCTACACATTGACCTTTTGTGGTCGTTGCGTATAGTATTCTTGCATCCAGTGTGTATTTTCCTGAGACCAATATGGGTGTTTTTGCCAATTAACATGCCCGTTCAAATAAAACGTTAGCAATGCAATTGTTATTTCGATTATTTTGGTCTATCATATACTCGCAGAATTCATTTCTTCGGTCAAAGTCGTCTTCAGCCAATTCATGGATGAGACGTACTTTATAAGGATGGTATTTTACCTTTTTTAAAAATGTTCGACACTGAAGACTTTCCAATATTCAAATCCCTAGATACTCCCCCGCACTATACAATGTGGATTTTCTTCTGCTGACAAAAATTACGTCTTGTTGAATATTTTCATTAACTTTAGGTCTACCTTGCTTTGGTGCATCCCTCACATGTCCTAATTCTCTGTATTTTCGCTCCATTCTGCTTACCGCAGATTGTGAAATAGGTTCACGATCTGGGTGCATTTCATGGAATAATTTGCTTACCTCTTGTTGAGTCCGCATCCTATAATCATCATTAAAATTTCAATCCTCTCCCTTTCAGTTAAAGGCATTTTCAAAAAACAATTTTAATATGATAAATTAGATTTAGATTTCACTTAAACGTACCTACTTTGAAACGTCAACAATACAGAAGTGAACTTTTTATAACAGTTCTTAACGTCAATTAAAAAAACAAATGGCAGAAAATACCTACAAACAATAAAAATAGTACGGTATAGTCGAGGGGTAAAGGTTACTAATAAACGTGCCTGGGGTGTTTTTTAATAGTTTATCAAAGTAGTTGTATCACAATACGTTAATTTC
>JANEYF010001184.1:0-43401 GCA_029963845.1 Rhamnusium bicolor | reverse complement strand
AATAAAACACCATACCAAGGTCACTTGAAAGCATTAAACCTAGATAATAAACAAAGAATGGAAACGTATATATTTTCTATACATCAGGATACTAATAACGTCACATTCAGTCATCCAGCAGTCTCTTAAACTTATAGCCAAATACTGCTACAGAGGAAAAGGTTACCAGAAAATTCAAATACACCAAAATCACAAGCAAACAAAATACAAAACAGACGAAACCAAATAAACATTGGAACAACAGAAGTTGAAGATTTAGAAGATGATTTCAAAGGTAAAGAAGATAGTAAAAACAAAAAAGCATGGTTTTACATATCAAGGGTTAAAGATAACGTAACAGAAGACCACAAAAAGTTATACTCAAATAAAAGACGATGAAGAGATAATGGTAAAGTGTCTTCTAACGAAATATGACAACATTAGAAAAGATTGTAAATGTCATCAAGTTGGCATAAAATTCAACTTAAAAGATATGCTATATGATCCAAACTTCTGGCCAAAAAAAGGCAGCCTATAGAAGGTTCGACTTCGATGCAATGAGACGTACAAAAGGTAATAGGGAAGATTTTTAAAAACAAAAACCAAGATAAAATATTACAACACACAAAATCAACTCTTCTGAATCTTCATATGTTGTACCGACCAGTAAAAGCGAAAATACTGAAAAAGAAAAACAAAAAAATAATAATACAAACAGTAAAATCACAGAATCAATTATATTTACAATATTCCATCAAAATTTACAATGTTTGAAAAATAAAATAGCACAACTTGGGCCTTACATAAAAAGTATGGAAAATAAACCTATCTTAGTATGTGTAATTGTGCACTGGTATACAGCCCAAGAAGAGATAACATACAGTTAGATGATTACGAATTAGCATCCGTCTGATCCAGGAAACGTCGATCTCATGGTGGCTCCTGTATCTTTGTACGAATGGGCGTAGATTGTGAAGAAATTGAAGAACTGAAACAGGAAAGTATTGCTGGTAACATAGAGTGTTCGTCTATTGTATATATAGCAACAAAAACTATCATAGTATGTATTTACAGGCCTCCAAAAGGTAACCTAAAATTATTTTTTAATATATTAATGGAAATATTAGACCTATCATAAAATGAATTTTAAAAAAAACTGGTTTTGTGTGGAGATTTTAACATAAATTTAAAAAATGTTGAAAATGTAAATACACAATTATTTATTACGCTACTGCTGACATACAATTTAAGGAAAACTATGTTTGAAGCAACTAAAATAACAAAAAAATTCTATGTCAATAGTAGATAATATATTCATAAATTTCGAAAATACTTCTAGAGATACAAAGAATACTGTTATATTCTAAAAAAAAGTAATAAGTTATATTGAATCATCCAAAAACAAGGGAAAAGCTGTCTGGAACCTGGTCAAAACTTATACCAATACAGAGACAAGAAATAAAGATTCCTTTCTAAAAAACATAAATATAGGTGAGAATAATAAAAATAATATCCTGAATAATGTTAATAACTTTTTATGAATTAATGTTTCAAAATTAATTCTAATAATGATAATATGCAAATATATGTACAACCTACTAACGTGAATATTTTCTTAGAGCCTACACATCCAACTGAAGTGTAAAATGTAATTCAAAATTTAAAAAAATACGAATTCAGTAGAGGCTGATGAGATACCTGTTAAATTGCTAAAAGTAATGACCGATGAAACATCACACCCTCTCTCTCATATTAATTTAACTCCATCTAAGTTCTGGCATATTTCCAGACAGTCTGAAAATTTCCCATATAAAAAAAGATGAAAGACATGTTATAAGTAACCATCGATCCATTGTTTTGTTGTCAAATATTAGTAAAATATTCGAAAAAATAATCTACAATAGGCTAATTACCTTTCTGGAAAGAAACCACTTAATATCTGATAATCAAAGTGATTTTAGAAAAAATTAGGGCAATTTATCAAGTTCTGTGTAAAATAACAGACTCATTGAACAAAAATAAAAATACCCTGGCTATATATATCTAGACTTGTCAAAAGCTTTTGATTCTGTAGATCACGTTGTCTTAAGCAAAAAAAATGAAATGTATGGCATTCGAGGAGCTGCCTTACAATTAATAGTATCGTATCTTAGTAACAGAAGGTAACGTGTAATAGAGACAAACGAAACTATTAGAATTAGACACACTACAAATACAACCCCACATGGGTCAATACTGGGTCCCCTGTTGTATACACTATACACCAATGATTTACCCCTAGTGACCAATATTAACACCATAATGTATGCAGATGATACTTCGTTAATATTTAATGAAAACAATAAAGAAAACCTGTCACAAACAGTTCTAAGCACGCTAGATAAAAATATTATCATTCACTAAACCTCAAATTAAATAAAGAGAAAACTCAGACAATCAATTTTATGTGTCAAAAAATAAATAATGAACTGAAACTTACTAATGGCAATAATACTTTATCGTTAACTACCAGCACTTCTTTCCTGGGCGTAAAAATTAATTCGACTTGATAGGAAACCACACATAGACCATTGTTGCGGCTGAAGGGAGGTTCAATAATTTTTATTAACTCGTAACTTCAACCTTATTTTATTTTGTTAAAGAACATAAACGATATTTCACACAATAACAATAACAACAGTTGAATCGGTCATTTTAAAAACAACATATATCCTATAATGTAAATTTTGAGAAAACAAGAAAAAACCTCTCAGTCCCAATATAGTGTCTTATTTTTTGTTTATTTTTTTTGTACTTAAATGCAATTAAGTACTCAGTGTTTCCACTATTCATGATAAATCTACAACAAATATTTTGTTTACAAACTAATATATAAATCATTGGATATATGTTGTTTTTAAAATGACTAGTAGTTTTGAATAATATATCTTAAATAAAACCATTTATTGTTATTACAAACATAATGATATATTCTCCTCATATAAACAAAATAAAATACATTGGTGTACTAAATATTTTTATTCATCTAGGTTGTCTTCCACAGCAGTTGTAGGCCATCCAAAAATATCCTTATAAAATTCCTTTGAACCATCTATCCCATCGTTTTCAACATATGCCTAAATTTGCGTATAGCTACCATTTTCTTTTCTTTAATAGGCACTTTCGTATTAGGGTAGGCTTTTTCATCTGGAAAACCAGGAATAGTGTCTGTTGTTGATATTTTGAATGTATGTTGTATGCAACCGTCTATGAATTCACGTGTCGTCACATACCCCTTTGTTGTATGTGAGTAGGAAAAGTGGTTGAAAGTTGAAATGGCAAAAGCTTGCTTTTGATCTTTTGGCACATCACGTCTAGATGTTTCCAGAGAAAGGCACGTTTTTTTATAATACTTTGGCCACCATTTTTTATAGTCCTTAATCAAGCTATTGTCGTAATCAATCAAGTGAACCATGAAATTATTTTTCTGACTCGAGGACAATATTAGTTGCACATACTGCATAGGAGTATAAATTTGGTCAATTTTCTTTATTTTTTCGTTTAATGACCGCAAAATCACGGTCACAAGGCATGTATGAATGTCCACGGATTGGAAAGTATTGGTCAACAGTTTCGAATCTTCCTAGTTGAACGAAAGCAGAACACATTCTCACTGTAGTATGGTTTTTGTTTTGTCCAGGACATCCATCTGTAAAAATATGAAGATGTTTTACCTCTTGAGACATTATCTTTTCTCTCATAATGAAATCGACAATAAAGGAGCAGACTTCATTTGGTCCTTTTTTTACCTAAGCCCTCATGGTACACGTAGAGGAATGCCTTTCCCGTTTTCAAATCATAAATGTTAAATACGTTTACAGTTAACTGTTGTAGATAGAAAGTATCCTGGATTGGAATGCATGGGAGCATGAGATTCTGCATATAATCCACAGAAATTCCTCCCACAGAAGAATCATTTTGGCATAACTCTGTAATTTCTTTCATTTTGTTGTAAAATTTCTTTGATCTACGCACATGGACCATTTTCTCTGCTACAGCTACACGTTTCGCAGTATCATTGAGAGCCTTTGATTTTATTTTAATGTCTAACTCTTCACACATACAGCAGGTGTCAACCTGCGGTCTCCCAAAAGACAAATTATAATTTTCTTTAAATACTTTTAGATAAAATTTGTATTTAATATTAAGATCAGGGTGTTGCACTAAAAACATTTCATGCATGGTTTTAACATTGAGCCTTTCACTTAAGTATTCATACTCTCGGCTGGTGTAGTGTCCTTTTTTTACAGGGAACGACTCAATGTGTTTTCGAATTTTTATGATAACAGAAACTGGTTTTGCTATAGCTGGTGTCCTTTTCCCTCGTGGGTCTTTTGGAGATTTGCCAATTATTAGTAAATTACAAATACGACGTACTCTGTTGTCTGTAATCCCATGTAAATTAACAAATGCTTCCTTACAAATTTCCTTTCTGCCTGAATAATATACTACCGAATATTTATAAGAAGAAGAATGAGGTTTTCTTTTGATACTTTCTCCCTCTACTGGACGCCTACGCACAACAGGCGTAGGCGTAATAAGGTTTTGTATGTAGGTATCTTGTTCATATTTTGTGTTAAGAGATCTGAATTTGCAATAAATTTCTAGCTTAATTTCTGTTGGTAATTGTGCAATACACTTTCTCTTACATCTAAAGAGAATATTTTAAGAGTTAATATGAGGTTACAATGTTACAAAACTAAAACTTACCTGCAACTTTTTCCCTGTTCAACTTTATTAATTTTCTTTCCTTTATGATTTATGTATTTCTCACCTTTTACGCGAGCTTTTTTAACAATTTCACACTTGAAAGTAACATTTTTTACATCTTTTTTGCGTTTTTGTTTAGGTTCCATCGCACCCAATGATTAGTTGGCATCCATTTTTATTATGAACGAAGTAAACAGTTTGTGAAACTGCGCCCTCTGTCTTTAATCATTTAAAAAACAACATTAATCATTTAATCATTTAAAAAACAACATATATCCCGGATATATGTGATTTTCTTATGCTTTCCGATTTTTAAGGTGCTATTATAAACTAACGGAGAAACGGACTAATGTGGTTTTCTCATGAAATGGTATAGCGTAGTACAAATAATGTGAAAACAGTAGAAACTCATTTTTGTCAAAAGATGGATATATGTGGTTTTTAAAATGACCGATTCAGTTATACCTTGCAAAGATCACAGCGTTCTGTCTCTCTTGCAGTTCACGCGATTGCGCTTGCCTTCTGCCCGTTCCATGCGGCGTTGTCATTTGCCATTTACTACGTCATCCACACAACTGGCTAGATTTCACCAAGGTACATCATAGAAAATATAAATAAACATACAAAATACATCATGAGTAACAGCCTCAACAACCATCTTGCACAAAGCATGACACAAAGCATGACTCGGTATGGCTATGCGCTTAAAATTTTAGCACAAAATATCAATATTTCAAAGGTGTATAATATAACATATCATGCACATATACAATCAAGAATAAGATATGGTATTATTTTTTGGGACAACTCTTGTAATGCCGAAAGAATATTCAAGCTCCAAAAAAGGTGTATTAGAAATATATTAAATATGTGGCAGATAGAAAGCTGCAAACAACTGTTCATTGAAAGAAACATACTTACATATATATATATATATATATATATATATATATATATATATATATATATATATATATATATATATATATATATATATATATATATATATATATATATATATATATATATATATATATATATATATATATATATATATATGTTATTAAATATGATTTGAAGGAAACAACTACTCAGCGGGCAAATACCCCGACCTGCATTGAAGTACACCTTCAAATCATGATAGATCGATAGCCAATATCATTTGTCAATTCCTAACCAGACATAGATCGATTTCGAATTTATTTGTTCTCTTCAGTATGCCATAGGTTATGGAACAGACAAATGATAGTGGCCAACCTGCTAGTTATATACTAACTAAGGTGAAGTGAATAGTGGTGAGAGGTATGAAACTTCTCATATGGTCTGAATGCTACTATCCGACCGACATCCTAGATGTCTGTGACGGATAGCGACTTGCATCACAGCAAATACCGAGAGCGGCGACCCCTAGCCCAGGTGGACTAAACTAATGTGTTATTAAATATGATTTGAAGGAAACAACTACTCAGCGGGCAAATACCCCGACCTGCATTGAATTACACCTTCAAATCATGATAGATCGATAGCCAATATCATTTGTCAATTCCTAACCAGACATAGATCGATTTCGAACTTATTTGTTCTCTTCAGTATGCCATAGGTTATGGAACAGACAAATGATAGTGGCCAACCTGCTAGTTATATACTAACTAAGGTGAAGTGAATAGTGGTGAGAGGTATGAAACTTCTCATATGGTCTGAATGCTACTATCCGACCAACATCCTAGATGTCTCTGTGGCGGATAGCGACTTGCATCACAGCAAGTACACCTGGGCTAGGGGTCGCCGCTCTCGGTACTTGCCTTAGTTTTTAGTTTTTAATATGTGATTTTAGAGAAATATTGAACCGTTCTATTATATTATGGTATTATTTTAAATTTTACTTTTCAACGTGTAGTGTCTAAGTGGGTATGTAGATTGTCTATTTTAATTTTTCAGTATTTTATATTATTTATTTTTTTCTGTTGTTTTTCTATATATTGACATGTTCATTCTTTCTATTATAATACCCATTTATTTAGAAGAATTTTGATTCTACTGCTGTGAATTCTTATGGAATTGCTATGTTATGATTATTACTGCAAAAGATGTAATTTCTAAATATCGTAATGTCACCATTTTAAGATTTAACAAGTATGCATTTTTTTAGAAAAACCGACTTTATCACTTTTGAAGGCTCCTATGTATTTATCATAACACAGTAATTCAATTTTTGCAATGGTATGAAACCCCGTCAAAAACAATTTTTTAAATCACAGCACTAAATCAAAATTTTAAATTTTCGTTAAAAAAGAAGTAAATAAAAAATCAAAAAAAATTTACTAGTATATTCAGAATTCAGCACAGATTTAAAAAATGTAAAAATATATAGGGTGTTCCATTTAAAATATGAAAGTTGGGGTAATTTCCAGCGAAACCGGAAGTGCATGAAAACTGAACATATTGTCGTCTAATGCAGTTTTATGTGTATAACAACACTATTAAATTTCATCAATTTATCTGTATAAACAATGAAAATAAAGGGGCGAGCTTGGTTTTATTTGTGTCGGGGATTTTTTTTTTTTTGAGAATTTTGTCCTCTACAACTTTGGTCCTATAAAATATTGACGAATCGGTTCTCTCAGCGTTTTGAGTGATGAGTCCCGACGCACCACTTTTGAAATTTTTTTTGCATACCTGTCCGGTCGGTCGAATCTGAAACTTTGGATCATTACACTCCGTTTTTAATTCTGAACAACTACAAAATATTTTCAATCACTACTTAATTACTGTCAACTTCTCACCTCGTGTTCTTGGATTATGGGTCATTCTTCACAAACCGTATTTTTTGAAGGTCCCTACTATTATTGTTTCTAAAAATCTAAATATAAATAAAAGTTCTATGATTTATTGTCAAAATAATAAACACTATTTATTGAAACAGTTAATATGATCATAATAACGTATAGTTTGTATATAAAAATATTCATTGAAATAGTGAACAGTCACGCTCCGTGGTCTGTCCCCAGTAATAAATTGGTTCAGTTATTTTGTACTTGAGAGTTTATTGTTTCAGAAAAAAAATGAAACTTATACTTAATCACATAATTTACAAAAAGATTTATATACAAAAGTACACATATCGAATTAAATATCAATTAATAATTATTTGTAGACTAAACAATTTTGTCCCTCTTATGCTAGACACCTCCATGGTCCAATAATAAAATACCCTAAAATTCCGAAAGAGGGCGTCAAATTGCTTTCTACACATTTGATAATTTTAATTGAAGTTAGTTTTCCTTAAAGCTGTGTGAGAGTGTGTTAAATTCTGAAGTGTTTGGTTAATATTTTATAAATAATCCACACAACCAGGTAAGTATTTTTATTAAGCATCACTTTTGTGGTCACCTTTTTAGTTCAATAGTAAAATCATGTTAACAAATATTTTCTTGCTTATAATGGAAAAACCAGTAAAGTAACAGTTGATGCTTCCTTTGCCCCTCTTAACCTAACATTTAACACATTGGCGGGAATTTTCATTGATTCAGTCACCTCCGTGGTCATCACCTCCATTACCTCAAGTGACCACGGAGTTGACAAATGACCACGAAGGTGATTTTATTTACGAATTATATTCTTTGTGAAATGAAAATAATATTTTCACTTGTAATAAAGTATCATGTATCGTGATTTTTCTGAACCTTTTTCTTTATTTAAAAGTCAAACGCTTACAGGTGCTATAGGTGTATTATATTCCTTTACAGTCTAAATATGGCTAAAATTAACAACAAGGAAAAACGGAAAAAGGATAAACGTGAAACTATGAGAAGATTAAGGCAAAAAATCAAAGAGGATCCCATAAAATATGAGGAAGCTAAGAAAAAAAGAAAGAGAAAGATATCATTGAAAGGAAGAGGCAGGGAAAAATTAAATCTGTTGCAGATATGAACCCACGTGAACAACGGGTAGTGAGAAAAGGATGGAAAAAACGTTCCAAAGAATTTCGCGAACGTAGAAAAGAAAACCAGATTCAACGTTACATTGAAGAAAATTCTCCTCCCTCTACACCTAACATTTTAGAAAATTATTTAGAAAAACGTCAGGAAACTCCAAAAAAATTCCACAAGTAGAAAATCAGTTGGAAGAAAAAAATTCGCAGAGATAGATCTAAATTGTGGAGAACAATATATAAGTTAGAAAAAGAAGTTAAAAAAGCTACTACAAGGGCAGAAAGATATAAAAAAGAAATTTTACAGGCAAATAAAATCAAATGAGAAGTCTAAATATCTACGAGACGAATGCGTTATCAAGACGTGTACAGTTCTTCTTCTGAGGATGAGGATCAAACAAATAATCCCAATAAAAAGCCTGAAAACGTAGTAAACCACTTACAAGAACCACCAGACCCAAAATTTCACGACTACGTTATTGTGAAACTGGAAGGGAAAAAAAACGTTTAGACACTATGTAGCGTTTATTTCGTATGCCGATGAACGTATAAAAGAAAAAACTGTAAAGTACATGCGTAAGAAAGGCGACAGATTTATTTTCCCCGTACAAGACGATATTTCCACTGTTAATGACGAGGACATTAAATTTGTTTTGAAAACTCCTAATGTTAGAAGAAACATATACACCTTTGATAACAACTTAGAAATGTTTACTAATTTTAATTGAAAAATGTCTTACTGTATTTTTATGTTTTTCACTAAATAAATATTTCAGTCTTCTCTGTGATCATTATTGTCACCTCCATGATCGGTAAATTAGAAAAAAAAATTTTAAATCTAAAATAGATTCCATTGATTTCTGCTAGTATAATATATGCCTCAAGTGCCTAAATTGATAATCAAATGTCGCATTAAATTTTAATTTTCTCAAAATTTGGTTTTAGAAAATTTTAATATGAAATTGTTTCGGTTTGAGGAGAATGACCCTTATATGACTAAAATTTGTCGTTAGGAATACTATTATTTATATGTCACCATTGTTCGTTTAGAATAATTAAATATATATCAAATAATGAAAGTCGAGTCCCTCGGGGGATTCGCTGCATCTGAGTGTTCTACCACTACCCAAATGTAGTTTAAGTCTTTGCTCATGTAGTTGACCCAGCAACTCATGAGCAGAGCCCTGATCGCTAGTGGTGGTGGAAGATAAGTAAATGTCCATGTAACCATAAGTCTGATTTAGTGCCTTAGCGCGCTACTCCTTAGGTTAGTTCAATAAGTCTTCCAACGGATTTCCCAGTAAACACCAAAGCATGGTTGTTTGTCGAATCTTTATTAATATGAAAAGGACGTAGTGACTCTGGTCGGTAAAGGCGCCCGATAGACAACCAGAGTTTGGTGTTTACTGGGATACTTAGCAACTCTGGGTGCGACTTAATCTCCCTTTTATTGCAAAATAATTTATTTATTTATTAGACGAAATACGAATATATGTTTAAGCATTGTCAAATTAGACTAACGTATATTTATTCAAATAGTTTTTATGAAAGTATAATAATTAAAACTTATTGACTACTTGGTGTCCCCGAAATATTTGAACAACAATTAACCGTATATTCCAACGGCGGTTCGTGGGTCAAGAGATAGGGAGGTCAATTAGAAAAGTTTACTATATTACCTACCTTTTAAAGTGATTTAAATTCCAAGTCGATCCTCCGGTCTTTTTGAGATGCAAAGTGGTCAATTACTTTTTCATTAAAGTCTTTTATCTTCTTTATTAATGACCTTTCTATGGTAAGCATAGCTAAAGAAGATAACCTTTCCTGACCCATGGTATTTCTTAAAAATATCTTTATTCTTTTTAAGGTGGAAAAACAACGTTCACTTTCGACGGTAGTCATAGGGAGAGTACACAAGATTTTTAACAGTTTAACACATTCAGAAAAAGTATTGCACAAATTATTGTTAATAAAAAGCTGTAACAAAGCAACTACACCTTCACTATTGGAAAAATCTTCTCGGCTATATAATGCTTCTAATTCAGTTTTAAGTTTCAATTGATTTATGACTGGATACTCCGTTTTAACTAATTTAAACATATCTTGAGGAAAGCTTTTTTTATAATCTTTAAATCGATCTGCGTGAAATAACTGAGACACTGCTAAATGATTACTGAAGCCAAACCTGTTTTTGATCTCACAATCAGATGTAATTATATCACAAACTTCTAATGAAATTCGCCTTTTTGATTCTTCCGTTTTACATCTCTGGGCAGACTGCATGGATGCGTCCTCCAAATAGTTATCAAAAATTTTATTTCTGATGTCTTCAATTTTACTATTAAAAACGCCAATACACTTATTTACAGGCATAACTAAATGAAAAAATTTAACCAATAAAGAAAATGTTCATTTTGTAAATAGTTTTCTAAACCAATAGCTTGGTTTAGAGTGTTGTTTTCTGACTCATTATCAATGATTTTTTTCTAAACAATCTAATAATTCTGTTCAATAGGTATAAACAGTCTCTATGCACTTTGTATTAAAATTCCATCGTGTTGGAGCAGCTTTAGGTAATATCACCTTAACAACATTATCTAACACGGCTGTTCTTTTTGGCGATTTTCCAAAGAATGAAGAAAAGCTACGTAAATTAGAATGCTTTTATCCTGACTTGATGCTTTTTGTAAAATTAAATTTAGTTGATGAGCGTAACAATGAATAAAATTTGCTGAAGGATAACTTTTTTTAACTAAACATACCTATTAACTTCTTTTTTCTTATCAAGAGATGTTTGCCTTATCATCATATTCGGTTTTGGACGGCCACCACCTTTGAATTTCACTCGGTCTTCATAACCCAACTTATGTCCATCTTTCAGTTTTAATATATTTTGTACAACACTCATATTTAATAGTAAACACCAAAAACACTGTTTTACTTAATTTCACGACAAGTAGAGATTTACTAATAAAATGTTCACAAATGAAATCATTAAAAACAACGCGATAGAATTTATCGACCAACGCGTACCTAGTCAACATTAAGACTGCTGACTAACGACTGCTGTACTAAATTTCGTGCGTTACCGTGTCAGTGTCGTCAGGGACATTGCCCCCGCCAGTGTTTTCTGTCTCTTTTTGCTTTCTGACGATTCGCGCATAAGTCTATTTCACTATAATTCGTTATAAATTCGGTCCGTAGCTAGCTTTGAGGACACGTTGTGGATTGACCCAAGATTTTTAATTTCTATAAATGAATAATGTAATGATCTAGATATTGGAATAGTATTGTGCATAGAATGAACTAGAAACTTTAATATATTTTTTTAAGAATATTAAATATATATATATATATATATATATATATATATATATATATATATATATATATATATATATATATATATATATATATATATATATATATATTATTAAGTATGATTTGAAGGAAACAACTACTCAGCGGGCAAATACCCCGACCTGCATTGAATTACACCTTCAAATCATGATAGATGGAAAGCCAAAACTTCTCATATGGTCTAAATGCTACTATCCGACCCACATCCTAGATGTCTCTGTGGCGGATAGCGACTTGTATCACAGCAAGTACACCTGGGCTAGGGGTCGCCGCACTCGGTACTTTTTTTTAGTTTTTAATATGTGATTTTAGAGAAATATTGAACCATTCTATTATATTATGGTATTATTTTAAATTTTACTTTTCAACGTGTAGTGTCTAAATGGGTATGTAAATTGTCTATTTTAATTTTTCAGTATTTTATATTATTTATTTTTTTCTGTTGTTTTTCTATATATTGACATGTTCATTCTTTCTATTATAATACCCATTTATTTAGAAGAATTTTGATTCTATTGCTGTGAATTCTTATGGAATTGCTATGTTATGATTATTACTGCAAAAGATGTAATTTCTAAATATCGTAATGTCACCATTTTAAGATTTAGCAAGTATGCATTTTTTTAGAAAAACCGACTTTATCACTTTTGAAGGCTCCTATGTATTTATCATAACACAGTAATTCAATTTTTGCAATGGTATGAAACCCCGTCAAAAACAATTTTTTAAATCACAGCACTAAATCAAAATTTCAAATTTTCGTTAAAAAAGAAGTAAATAAAAAATCAAAAAAATTTACTAGTATATTCAGAATTCATCACAGATTTAAAAAATGTAAAAATATATAGGGTGTTCCATTTAAAATATGAAAGTTGGGGTAATTTTCGGCGAAACCGGAAGTGCATGAAAACTGAACATATTGTCGTCTAATGCAGTTTTACGTGTATAACAACACTATTAAATTTCATCAATTTATCTGTATAAACAATGAAAATAAAGGGGCGAGCTTGGTTTTATGTGTGTCGGGGATTTTTTTTTTTGAGAATTTTGTCCTCTACAACTTTGGTCCTATAAAATATTGACGAATCGGTTCTCTCAGCGTTTTGAGTGATGAGTCCCGACGCACCACTTTTGAAATTTTTTTTTGCATACTTGTCCGGTCGGTCGAATCTGAAACTTTGGATCATTACACTCCGTTTTTAATTCTGAACAACTACAAAATATTTTCAATCACTACCTAATTACAGTCAACTTCTCACCTCGTGTTCTTGGATTATATGACTAAAATTTGTCGTTAGGAATACTATTATTTATATGTCACCATTGTTCGTTTAGAATAATTAAATATATATCAAATAATGAAAGTCGAGTCCCTCGGGGGATTCGCTGCATCTGAGTGTTCTACCACTACCCAAATGTAGTTTAAGTCTTTGCTCATGTAGTTGGCGCAGCAACTCATGAGCAGAGCCCTGATCGCTAGTGGTGGTGGAAGATAAGTAAATGTCCATGTAACCATAAGTCTGATTTAGTGCCTTAGCGCTCTACTCTTTAGGTTAGTTCAATAGGCTTCCAACGGATTTCCCAGTAAACACCAAGGCATGGTTGTTTGTCGAATCTTTATTAATATGAAAAGGACGTAGTGACTCTGGTCGGTAAAGGCGCCCGATAGACAACCAGAGTTTGGTGTTTACTGGGATACTTAGCAACTCTAGGTGCGACTTAATCTCCCTTTTATTGCAAAATAATTTATTTATTTATTTGACGAAATAAGAATATATTTTTAAGCAATGTCAAATTAGACTAACGTATATTTATTCAAATAGTTTTTATGAAAGTATAATAATTAAAACTTATTGACTACTTGGTGTAACCGAAATATTTGAGCAACAATTAACCGTGTATTCTACGACCAAAATAAGTCCACTGAATCTAATTTATCTCTATACTAAAGTACACCTTAAAGAGAGCTTTTAAAGATACCCAGTTAACCAAACTTATAGTAGTAATATAACTAGGAGAGATTTCAAAAAGAACTTTGTTTTATAATAAAATGTAGGGGCGAGCCTTGACAGTACTCGTATTTAAATTCAAAATTTTTTCTTACTCTTTTTTTTATCTATTTGTCGTTTTTGTAATCGGAATTTTCCACAATTTTTTTTCCAAGTTATAAGCAAACCATCAGTAAAGTACGGCACATTATTATTATATATTATTAAAAAACGTCCTTTGGATATGTTATTACAGTAGAAAATATGAAAAATTTGAGCATTTTTAACCCTCTAAGGGTTGGGGAGTTAAATTTGGCAAAAATAACACAAGTTATAGCATACAAAAATCAATGAAAAATTACATAAAATGGCCCGGCAAGCTACCCAAATAACGTGGCTTCTAACACGTTCAACGCAGACTAGTAGGACCTAGACAGTGTTGCCATTTCTCATTACTTTGCGGATTGTTTAGAGTCGGCTGTGATATACAATTTGAAGAACAAATGTTTTCACCATATATTCTTATACGATGATATATCTCATTAAAAATCTTGACACTTTTGCTTGCAGTTTTTTCGTATTTTCAATAATAAGCAAGATAAACCGGTCCAAATACCAAAACAGCGTTATTGATTAACGCTGTCCCATCAGAATATATAACCGATAACCCTGTACGAACAGAAATACCTACTAACCTATTTTCAGGTTCTGTAATTAGGTGATATTTTAATTTTCTTATTGAACTTTTTACACTTTTACAACACTATTTGAGCTAATTTTAAGAAAATTAAAATATTTAAAATAATTAAAATACTTACATTATTTAACAAACAAAATACAGTTTTAATATAAAATTAAAATTGTAATTGCTAAAGTAATTTAAACCTTTTTTTAAAAATTATATATTTTTCTAATCATGCTTTTAATAAATAAACTTAAGCGATGTTTAGGGCTACCTAAAAAAACACGAAAGAAATAATTTTGTTCATGTGCTACAAAAATTATACTGTGTAAGGTTCTGAGAAAATAGAATACCCTGTAAATTATTTCATTATTCGATCACAATTTAAATTAGCTTTCCAATGTGTCATATTTTTCTCTAGAGAAAGTGGTTACTTTTCGAAAAATTAAATATATTTGTGAGGAGGCCATGGAAAACTATTAACAACAACAACACTTCTTATAATATAAAATAATTTTGCCAGAAATAGGAAAAACTAAACTACAATAAATGTTCGAATTGTCTTCCATTGACATCTATGCATTTTTATCATGTTTCTAATATTTATTGAGGAGGCCACGGTAAAAAAAAATCGAAATAATCGTAAATGTCAAAAACTAATTTGTGAGTAAATTGTGAGTGTGCATTGTTAAAAACGGTTCAATTTATTAATTATGAAAAATATGATATGATTAAGTGTTTTGTAGAATGCGGAGAAGATTCAACTTTAGCTTCCGAGATTTATTTTAATAGGTAAGTTATAGACAGCAAAACTTTGTGCCAAAAGTGCCGCCTAAACAATACTTTTAGATATCCAGAAAAGAGACATCCAGACATAAAAATATTCAAAAGGCTACAACAAAATTTAAAAGAGTTTGGATCATTTGTAAAACCTCGATTAAAAATATACAATAAAGCAGGTAGAGAAGCTGTAGAAAATATTGTTTTAGAAACTGTAAGAGAAAATCCTAATATATCGTCTCGCGAAATAAAGGAAATTTTAGGAATCCCAAAACTACTTTGCGTTGCAAAAAAAAAAATTCAAATCCTACATAATTTGAATTAGTCACCATCTACACCCAAATGACTTTCAAAGGTGGCTCGATTTTTGCCAGTGGTTTTTGCGTCAGTGCAATGAAGTGCCAGGATTTGAAGGAACAATTATATGGACAGACGAGGCCCATATAAGCAGTGCCGGAATTTTTAATTGGCATAATAGCCACCGTTGAGCTCATGAGAATCCGTACGTAACCGCTGCAGTTAATCGTCAAGGAAGATCTGGATTTGGTGTATGGTGTGGTTTAATTGGATACCAAATAATAGGTCCTAATTTTTTTCACGGTAATTTGAATACCGAAACTTATATTAACATTCTACGACAAGAAATGGAGACAATATGCCTATAAGACAATTTCAAAGATTATATTACCAACAAGATGGAGTCCCAGGTCATACGTCAAATGAAACACGAAATTATTAAAATGCTCAATTTGGGGAGGAATAGGATAGGTATTTATATATCACTCAGACTAGTTTATCAATGTCTAGTTAACTAAGTTAACTAAATTGATAACTAACGATTAATTTAGCTAACTGGACATTAATAAACAACAAAGTAGTTTAGGTATTGTTACGTTTTTAGGAAATAATGGTCCTATTTTGTGGCCAGTTAGATCTCCCGATATAACCCCTGCCGACTTGTAGCTTTGGGGTTATTTACAAAATATTATAAATAGAGAACGTTCTAATAACACAGAAGAATTGGAAAACAAAACATTAGCTGTGTTTCGGACAGTAACTCCTGATGTTCAGAAATGCTGTAAGGAGAAGGTGTCAAAAATGCATAGATGTCAATGGAAGACAATTCGAATATTTATTGTAGTATAGTTTCCTATTTTTGACAAAATTATTTTATATTATAAGAAGTGTTGTTGTTGTTAATAGTTTTCCATGGCCTCCTCACAAATATATTTAATTTTTCGAAAATTAACCACTTTTTCTAGAGACAAATATGACATATGATATATCGTTGGAAAGCCAATTTAAGTTGTGATCGAATAATGAAATAATTTACAGGGTGTTCCATTTAAAAAAACCCAAGTTATGTTTATATCTCGAATACTGAAGCATGCATAATTTTCTTCTTATCAGCAGGGGATTCTACTCAAAAAAGTGCCTTAAGAATATGTTACTCGATTTTCGATTTTCGATTCGATACGTGGTAATAGAGGTCATCAAAAAATGCCAATTTTCCAAAATCCTTTTGTAGCTCGGTAGTTGAAATAGATCGCGGATTTCGCCATTGTTTGTTTCTCGAAAATCGAGCTCAGGACACCTATTATGGTTTTTGTCTATCTGCCATAGTTTTAGAGAAAACCCGAAATTCCATCTAATTTGGTCCAACCTGTACATATACTTAATTGTTAATATGCGTCACAGACCTGTATTCGATACGTACAAAATTTTTATCGAATTTGCGACATTGACATTTGTATTTGGTAATGACGCAAAGGTTAAAGAAACTTGTTACAATTTCTTTAAAATTTTTAACTTATTTACCTTGCTCAGTTCATTATCCTTATCTTACGCATGAACAATTTTCTGTAGTAGATAAATTATAAATGCATTATTCGGCAAGTCTTATATTATAAATACGAGATATTTTTTGCATTCTGCAATATGTATTTAAATTAATTAAATCTATTAGGCCGCCACATAAATTTTAAACTATAATTTTCTGTTGCAAATGAAGTTTTAAAAACATTATTCATAGTTTTGATTAACATTTTCTTCTGGGTATCTTTCAAATCAGCATTCAGTGATTTTATCAAGCAAACTAATATGAAATCCTCATTCTCTTTCGAAACGTATGCAGCATAATATACAGATCCTTCAGAAATGATCGTAAACCACGTGATCAATTGGTACCTTTTAACTTGTGATTTTGTGTCTTTAATATTTATGACTACCCGATGAGGATTTTTGCATATACGTATGTGTCTAAGGAATAAAAACGAATTAGGTATCCTCTTCTTGGTAAAAGTTTAAAATATAAAGTGAAATGAAAAATAATAACGCTGCAAGTTTTTTGCTAATTATTATTTACTACTGACTTTTACAAATAAATTTTTCACAGATAAGTATAATATATATCTGAACAGAATAGTTGGAACTAAAAATGTCTAAGGAATAGTTTTCAACCATCTTTTATTGACGGGACGACTCGACGAGACTGTTAAAGGTAACTTATTAGTAAAGCTGGCCGAGGTCACCTGGCCGACAGAGCCGTCATATGACTCATATGTTTACATCATATCATAATACTTGATTAAGTACAATAAATGGAAATAAATTTTAACAATAATGTTACATTTTATAAAAATTTATATAAAACTCACCCTTTTAACCAGATTTATGAAGTAGTTTGGTTGTCGTCATTACAAAGTGGGGAAGATCTATAGTATAATAGCATCAGGTATGTTTCTACAGCTGTCTCCGTCAGCGATGTTCGCTTTGGTGAAAAAATATGTTTGTATTTTGAAAATGACCGTTCGACATCTACGGAAGTAATTCAGGCATAAGTAAAACAATCTGTGAACTCACTTAACGAAGTTGTAGATGCACCATCACAAATTTGTCTTAATTTGCTAAAATCAGGATCTTTCTGTAATACACTCTCGAATTTTTCACTAACGCGATTATTTTTTGCATCATTTATAGCCTGTAGCTGTGTATTTACGTCGTCCATTATTTGCAGCGATTCCACTAACGACAACGAAGTATTTTGCAATTTTTCTATTGCGTCGTGTAGTCCTCTATAATTGTTATTAATACTTTTTAAATCTGTTTCAAGGAAACGTCTTGAAAGCTTGTCTGGCTTTCCCTAATAGCTGCAGCCTCGTTAGGGTTGAACTGTAGTATCACAGCTTTTATTTGTTGAAAATATTCAGCATAATAAAGAGCCGCTTTTAACCACGTTCCCCAACATGTAAGAATCGGCTCTGGTGGTTCAGGGATACCAGGACACTGTCTGTGAAATGCTCGAAGCCATTTAGGAGATTAGAGAAATACTTTTTTGTATTTGCTATTAATGCATCTACCTCTGGAAAACATTTTCGAATCGTTTCTGCCACAAGATGTAACGCATGCACTTTACACGTAACATGTAAAAACCTACAATTGTCTCTTTGAAGAGAACAGCCTACCACGCGCATTGTCGCGGCACCATCAGTCACAAACATCAATACTTGCCTTGTTGAAAGTTCAAATTTTTCGAATGTCTCCAACACCACACGCGTAATTATTTTGTCAGTACACGCAGTTAGTCTTTTACTAGCTACTAAAAGTGGAAATGTTAGTTTAAAAGGGTCCAGTACACGTCCTATAATATTTAAAATAGAATTTTTTTTACAATCTGTCGTCTCGTCAATACATAACCAGAGCCGTGTATTTTTTAATCCACATTTAATCCTATTTACAATGTCTTCACGAACAGCTGGAATATATCTACGTAACGATGTACGACTTGGTAAGTTCACCTGGGGATTTTATTTATTCCAAAACTCCCGAAATGGTTGTTTATCCAGTATGTGTAGCGGAATATTACAGGCTACTAACATTAACAATAAATCAAACATAAGCTGAGTTGTCAAAGGCATGCCATTTTTTTTATTTTGATGTTGTACGGTATTGATATGACGACGACAATTTGTTTTGTGCCAGCACATTAAGTCTTGATTGCAAACTTTACAAATTCTTTTGCATCCGACATAGAATAAATCCGGAAATTCATCACAAATTTATTCACTGTGTCCACGTTTGACATTATGTATAATTTATAGGTACAACCTCATGCATTAACCTTTCAAATAAGACTGCAGCGTAAATCACTTCTAAATCGGCACGTGTGACGCCAGCGCAAGACCGTGGCTGTACTCCAGCCACCTCGGCCAGCTTTACTTATTAGTCACGTGGTGTATGATCATTTATGAAGACACATTACTTGCCATAATTACATCGCAACCTGTGTCATTTTGGTAAGGTACTATTATCACGACCATCCTATTGGTGATCATGACATGGGGTTGCTTGGCGTGCGAGAGGGTATTGAGAGCCCCAAAAATAATATAGAAAATAATGAAAACAAGAATTAACTTAAAACTTAATTTAACTTTGCTTAATTTTTTACAAGAATACGTGTTCAGAAGATGTGTCTATACCAATCTTCTTTAATTGAATGATCTAGCGTGAGCACATTTAGTAGAAATCTACTTTTTTAGTAGATTTTTAACATTTTACAGTGATCTTCAGTAGGACAGACATTTTTAGTAGATTTTAGTAAATTTTGGTTGGTCAGGACATTTTTCGGCAATTTTCTAAACTGAGAGAATTGCGAAGACAGCTGTCGAAGTTGGCTCCATCTCGACTGTTTTCTCTGAATTACGCATACTGCCATTTGATATTCCTGCCTTTCCTCTTTCTTTACCGTTCGTGTCACTTTATGTTTTTGTGTTTCCCCGGTGGATGGATGGTGTTTTGTATCGGCGTATGGGTGTGTCGTCGTGGTACACTTATTGTCAATTAGGGCGAATACTACGGTACTGCTAATATATTGCATGCCAATATTGCGCTATAAATTATTAACTGCGTTTATATTAAAAAAATTTTAAATACCTATCTACCATGATACGAAAATATGAGCAGTCTTACTGTGCACAATGGGAGCAAGATCAACAACTCCTGTATTTTAGGAGGTGTTGGCAAGATGCCATGTTTTCTTCTTGGTTGTGTAAATCTAAAGATGGTCATAGTGCATATAGTACAGCCTGCAACAGTAAAATACTTCCTCGATTGGCCTCATTAAAGGAGCATTACATTTCAGCAAAACCCAAACGCAATATTAAAAAGTTTTCAGGAACTTCCCTGGTTTGCAAAATAAAATATATTATAGAATAGAATAGAATAGAATGAGTTTATTTAGCATAAGCTATTTACAATACCACATGACTTGTACACAGTTATTCCTTATTTTATACTCTAACATCTGTATATAATTTAGTTACATTTTTAATAAATAGTTTTAAATTACCACGATTTTATTTCAGTGGGCAAAGCGTTGTACATACGTAATCCATCACTAAATGTTGACTTTTTTAAGAAAGATATTTTTGTATGATCTATGTTGTAATTTTCAGCAGATCTCACTGAATAATTATGCAACTCAGATCTTTTAACTAAAAAGTGTTTAAGGTAGGTAGGTACTAAATTTTTGTCGATTTTATATATTAAAATTAAATTTGCTCTTTCAATACTTTGCTCCACTGAAATCCAACCCAGTTGGTTTAACATAGTCGAGATAGGTGTGTACCTGTCACAACTTAATATTACACGCATTCCTTTATTATGTAACACTTGTAACCTCTTAATATCTAATGTGTTACATGATATTAATAGTGAAAAGCAATAATTAATGTAATGATGTAATCTCTAATGTAAGGTATATCTGCTGTTTCGTGTAGTTGTTGTGTGTTTATGTATCTGCTAGAGTTAGTGAGGAGACGAAGTAATTTATTTTGCGTCGTCTGGAGGCGTTCGTACTGCGTGTCGGACATCTTATTCCAGGCGACGCACCCATAAGTTAAAATGGGCCTGATTGCCGAGGTGTAAATAAGCAATTTATTTTTTGTATTTAAGACCGATCGTCGATTGACGATCGGGTATAGCCTGTGTAGTGCCATATAGGCCCTATTTAGCGTTTTAGTGATGTGCGGTTTGAAGGACAACCGCTGGTCCAGGTGGACACCCAGGTACTTGACTACTTTCGTCTCCTCCATAACTCTATTATTGATTGTCAGGGGCGTAAATGTCTTTATGTTTGTAAATTTCTTTATAAAAGTTATTGTCTCGCCGATTACTATTTTCCAGTCATTATAATATTTAATAATATTATTAAGGTGATACCGCAACTTAGTGGTTGCGGTTTGGGCGTAAAAGGACTGGGAATATATCGTCGTTTCGTCCGCGTACATTATTGTTTGTCAGGGGATGCGTTGGGATGTCAGCTACGTATAAGTTAAATAAAACTGGGGACAACACCGTCCCTTGTCCTTGTGACACGCCTGCCCTTATCTGTAAATAATCGGACATAGTGTTATTTATTTTGACTGGAAAAATTCTATTTTCGAGATAATGAAATAAAATATGCTGGCAGTTTATGCAGTTCTTGCAGTTTGCGCAGGAGACCTGTGTCAAATGCCTTCTGGATATCCAGGAGCAGCATCTTAGTGTAATGTTTTTTGTTGTAACCTTCGATAACGTCGTGCACAACTCTTAACAACGACAGCGTGGTATTATGTCCTCCTCTGAAGCCAAATTGTAGGTTTGGTATCAAATTGTGTTTTTTAATTATCCTGTTAAGATTATTTAGGTAACATTTTTCGGCTATTTTACCAAGTGTGTTAAGCAATGAAATGGGGCGGTAGATGGAGGGTAGAACCGGATCCCTACCTGGCTTCAGGAAGGGCACAATAATTGAGGTTTTCCACGCTGTAGGGAAATATTGCAGGCGTATCGACGCGTTTATAATGTATGTAATCTGAACTAAGGTTTTGCGTGGAAGTTTCTTGTATAAAATATTTGGGAGTGTCGGGACTGGGGCCTTTAAGGTTGAGAAGTGTTTTGAGTATGGCTTTTACTGTACTAGGAGATGTGAGGAGTTTGGCGAGTTTGTCTGGGGGGGATGAGATTGTGCGTAG
Source organism: Rhamnusium bicolor (assembly GCA_029963845.1). Classification (NCBI taxonomy): domain Eukaryota; kingdom Metazoa; phylum Arthropoda; class Insecta; order Coleoptera; family Cerambycidae; genus Rhamnusium; species Rhamnusium bicolor. The sequence continues at coordinate 20,919 of JANEYF010001184.1, read as the reverse complement.
GGATGTGTGGTATATTCGCGTCGATATTGACCTGGTGCTCGGTTTCATTAGGTTTATATTTATACGGTGTCGGCTTTTTCCCTGTCGATTAAAGAAGTACGGCCATTGGCGATTAGCACACACTGAGAAAAGCCCCAGCAAAGAATTCTTTGCTAAGATTTTTTTAACTGGCGTAGCTATAATTTTATTTAGATTAGAAGTGTCGGTTCACTACATCAGATAAAACCACTTTACTGCGTGTTTTTATTAGCTCTTAAAAAGTACTTTTCAGGCTTTATTATTTGCTTTACTACAGCACTAAAGCATTTAGCTACCATTAAAAAGAAAAAAATATAAAGAAACGTTTACTGTGATAGATAAAAAATTTTCCAGATAGCAAAGTTTTGTGTTGAGTTACGTCATCACAATACTAATCGGGCTCAATCGGACAGCTTCGACCCAAGCGTCGAACATCGAAAGTTGAGTTTGTTGCTTCTTTGCTGCCATTTTTTGCTAGGATTTAAAAGGTAAACCTTGTGGCGTCGTGCATTCAAATAGTATGTATTATTTATGTTATGATAGATACGAAGTGAGATTGAAAGACTTGGTGACTTACAACATATCTAACCATTGTTTTTTGTGTTATAAATAAACCACAGAAGACTTCGGTAAGTCGGTTTTTTGCTACTGGTTTTTTAAACCGCGACGTTAATTCTATCTATATATCGGCCCTTTCACACTAACAATATTAATGACCAATCTCAACTTACATAAAGACCCCAAATTACGCAGGTGCGTGCATGGCTGAGCGAGATTAACTTTTTTGTTTACAAAACGATCTTGTTCTCGCTTTTGCATTTTTTTAATGGTGTATTATTATTAATGATTATTGATTAAAGTTAAAAATAATTCTACTTTAAAATAAAAATTTGACATCTCATCTACTGCTTTCTAATCTATTCGGTCATTTGTTTTACGCTGGATTCATTGATTTAATTCTTCTCAATATAAGTACCTACAATATGTCTACGAATGAAGTTTTGAGAGATTAAAATGTCAAAACCTTCGTTTTTTCAGAAAATAGTCATTCTATATAAAAATGTTTGCCTCATCAGAAAATATGACTGACGTTGACATTAAGTTAGAATTTTTAATAATAAACTATTTTTTTTTGACGTGAAATGTTAAATCAAAAAGTTGTTTCAAACCATGATATAGGCGACCAAAATTCAAGATTTAAAATTAATATCATACTGTTTTTTGTAAATTGAAAATTAAATCACATTAAAGTTTTTAAACATATTGTATTAGAGCTGATATGCATTTTGTCCTTTATAGCTAAACCTTTCTCACCGGGTTACTTTTTATTATATTATTTTCCATTTTTTTCCATTCCAAAATACCTACTCACTATCTAGAGTAGTGGAAAAAATAATAATGAATATGATAAGATTGATAAGGACGAAAACTGGCGGTTTAGGAATATGATTACGCTCTTATTACCTCTAGTATTTCACAAATATTCAAAGAAAAATTTGTATTTATATGGGGGGCTTACTAAATATTAAACAACTTTTTTTATTTCATATTTTACTCTAAAAATTAGAGGTTTACTCGTAATCTAATTTTACGTTTTTGTAATTTTTGAGCACCCTTTATAAAAAACCTAAAATTTCTGAACGTAAGTGATATTTTTTTAAAGAAGCAAGTTTTTTTTATAAAGAATGACTTTTCCTAGAAAAGTTAAAAATTTTAGTAGGTACCTACCTATTTTGTCCTTTCGTAAACCTCATGCATATGGGGATATATCATAACTGGTTTGTTTTTATTGACAGGTAAATCTATTTAAGTACCTATTTTCTAGAATGGATATATAGAAGCAGTGACAACTGTAATTTAGGAACTTATTTATATTTGGTGACAATCAGCTGATCTTATACGAAAATAGTTAAACCCAGTTAAATTCAAATACAAATACTAAACTAATTTAAAAAGCATTGAAAATCAATAAAAAAACAAAGAAAAGAAGTACTGGAATATAAAAAAATTGGTGCAAACATGTTTTGAAATAAAGCGTTTTGACCAGTGCTGTTGAATATCGTGATTGTAATGGTTCCTGGAGGCCAGATGCTGCAGCTTCCTCAGGAAATACTAGCTTATTCGCAAAAATCAGATAAATGAATGACTTAGGGAAACTACAAAATTTACCAATATGTAAATAATGACAGAAAATATAGGCAAAAGTGATAATTTGGACACATAAATTTTGTTGGTATCCAAGATGGATCCTTGAGTTATGCATTTGTTTGATTTTTGCGAATAGCTGATGAGATTTCAAAGCGGTTTTAAAAATTGCCAGGGTAAAAAGACGACTGATTTTAAATTAGGTTATTTTCTGTTTCCTAACTTTTTTAATTTTATAGAAAGGTCTGTTAATTTATTATCAAAATAAATGTTTTTTTTTTAATTGGTTTTATTCATTTATGCCAAATCCTTGACCATTGTTTTCAGTGCATTCCAGGGTACACCAGTTTCTTGCTTGCAGTTTCATGTTTAGGAAGTTTAATTTTCATTATTTATTTATATCGTCTTGTTTGTAAAAAAAATATTTTCATAAAAAGTAAGGTCTTCATATCACCTAATCAGGCTAACATTTATTTTCCATACTTATCAAACATATGAACCCAGTGAGGGAGATTCACCAATGGTCAAAGCGATGACGGGCAATATGAACGAGTGTGTCAACTGGAAGCAGTTGATGAAGTTTTTTCAATACATGAATTTGCTGGTATCTAAGGTAACTCCTCATTGGGTTCATTTGTTTGATTTGCTCGAATACATAGAAATCTTTAAAACCTAATTTAAATTACAAACAAAAAAATTCGTACACCTGTAGGGAAATATTGGTCTGTTACAGAATTTTTTGTGTCTGAGAATTTGAGATCACTAATAGTAGATTTTTTTAATTAGACAAGAATGTGCATTTAATGTTATTTTAGGAATACATTTTTGTGGATGAAAACTATATAGGAAGTGGCTCATAAATGTTTGTTTATGACATTTTCTCGGATACAAATAAATTTAATAAATAGTTTTGTTATAATGTTTATTTACTTTATCAATATTAATTTGTAATTGTCAGTTTTAATAATTATGATAACAAGCAATTTTTATGATAAAAAATTATTTTTTTCTCAAAAAAATGTAAAAATTTAGGAAAACATGAATTTATTCCGGAGGAAATTTTTTTAGAGAAAGAAGCATGTTATGTCATCGTGCATGATGGTATAAAAAATGGCTCTGGAAAAAATACATATCTTCTTAAATTTTAAATGTTCGAGGAAAAAATAATTTTTGATAAAAAAATTGCGTGTATGATAATTAAGAAAATTGACAAAGACAAACACTAGGGATTTGATTGTTATCCCTCTTTAACATTTTGGACATAACCCACAGGGAATTTTCCTTCACCATGAGCTTAGCCACCTTTTCGTTCCACTCCCTGTTTTTGTGATCAACCAGCAGCTGCTCTGAAGGTTCTGCTAGGCCTAGGCTAGGCTTCTCTCGTGAATAAAGAAGAAGCCTATGGTGGCCTATCTGAGAATGCGAGATCCTGGGAGCTGGCCATATTCAGGTAGAGCTGAAGGTCACGCCGCATTTGTTGAACTGGAGGAGAGGGAAATCCTCATCGCTGCCCCAAAGGTGAGATAAGCGAAAGACCAACTAAATTATAAAAGAAATATACTCTTACTCTTCCCAGTTTGGATTAAGCATATTCTATAGTTAGGAATAGTGAAATTTACATGTCACCAGTGTTCGTTTACAATAATTAAATATATATCAAATAATAAACGTCGAGTCCCTCGGGAGATTCGCTGCTTCTGATTAAACTATGTCTACCACTACTTAGATGTGATTTTAGAGATCTTACTCATTCTGTCTGTCTGGGAAACCACTGGGAAAAACAGGCCGAATGAGTGTGATTAATGCTTGATTGCTTATAGGTCGTGGTGGACGCGCTAGGTAAATGCTTTAAATAAGTGCACTTATTTCCCCGCTTCGATTCACAAGTGCCTTAATACGGTAGACAACCAGAGATTGGTGTTTGCTGAGTTACTTAGCAACTCTAGGAGCGACTTAATCTCCCTTTTATTGCAAAATAATTTATTTATTTATGACGAAATCTTTTTTTTTTTTTTTTTTTGGCAATAGGACTTAGTCAAATCTGAATATATGTTTAAGCCTTAGTGGCGTGCTGACCCTTTCGGGGTAGAGGAGTCACAGCATTCTTGGGAGACGCAAATCGTAATGATAGTGTATCCAAGTGAAACATAACTTTAAATTAAAAATTTTAAGAATTTGAACTCAGATTTGTAACATGCCGGTAGCTTCTGCCAAATGTTTTACTGACATTTGGTAATTCACCTTCACCATTTTGGCATAGGTATAACTTTTTAACGATACTTCAAATTGTCTGTGTATCTTTGACACATTAAAGGCCATTTATGTGTTTTTATGTTGTATTTATTTCAACCTGTGTTTTTGTTTGTTATTTAATTTATCACAGATTCTGTACAAGTAAAACTCAAAGTACTTCTGAGGTTGCTAATAAATATAGCGAAACGTCGACTAAATTAAAAAAGTAGTTTGTCTGTTTTAATTGGCCTGGTTCATTTTTTTGTAATATATTAGCCACTCTTATGGGACTACTGGCAGCGTTTATTTGAAGTTCAATTTACTATGTATAGATAGCTCCGTTGTTTTCACCTTGACCTTTAAAATTTGGTATTTACATGCATACAATATAAGAGGGTACCCAGTGACGGATTAAAGTATTTGCCGCTTTACGCAAACCTAAAATTTTCGCCTCTAATAATAATAGGAAAGTAGCTAATTTCACATTAAATAAAAAAGTGTAAGTTGTGATTTACTTAATACCTAAATAATAATTTCTAAATATGATAAAAGCGGCATAGTAAATTATGTCTATTCATTATTATGTTACAAGTTACAAAGTTATATAAGTGCAAGTTGTGCAGTCGAGCGAATTTTTATTATTCTGATTTTGCCTGCCGCCCCTAAAAATCTGCCGCCTTACGCCCGTGCGTAATTAGCGTATAGGGTAATCCAGCACTGAGGGGTACCGCGACATACAAGGTATGTTGTTGCCAGTAACCACTATGTTTCCGCGACACCAGTAAGTTAGGGGGAATATGTAATGAAGATAGCAATTTTATTTACCAAACATACACAGGTCTAGAGCAGGGTAACTACTGGTATGTGTTTACTGTTGTTTCGTAGGAAGTTAGGTTTATTAAGCATTTTTGTCACAAATTGAAATTAGTACTAGAGAAATGCAAAAAGTTTTAAATCATTATCTTCCAGCAGGTGAAATTATATATACTGCTGAAACTAATCTTGTAGAAATACAGATAAATTACCAAGGATTTAATCTCAACGTAAGTGTTGATTTACAAACTGCAAATGTTTTACTTAATGGTAAGTCTTATTTCCTTTTCTGTGATGTTTATTAACATTTTTTTTTAATAAATAACACGAAAGGAACAGTGAAACTTAAGTTGTATTAAGATACACTAAAAATATTTTTACAAATACAAAAACATTAGATATAGAGTGGAATGAAAAATAAGAACGCTGAAAATTTTTTTGCTAATTATTATTTACTAACTCTTACAAAACTTATCACAGATAAGTATAACATATATCTTTTTAAACAATTATTTTCCCGGCTATTTGCCAAAACGCTGAAACTTGGATTACAAAAAAAAATACCAAGAAGAGGAAACCTAATTTGTTTTTGAAATAACATTAGACATGTTTTAAATCCTGAAGGTGACTTCCAAAAGACGTTTCAAATTAAATGAACAATATTAACAATAACATGTTTCGAAAAATCGGAGCCTAATATAGGTAAATCGTATGAGACAACCGTCACTGTTTAAAGTTTTCAATTTGTAAGTAACTATTTTAAAACATTTTATTTCAAACAGTTTTTAAATAGGCCATTAATTCATTATGTTATAAAATAAATCGGAGACATTCGTGAAAAAAATGTTTTGAATCAAAATTATTGATTTATACTGACGCCTAAATTGACTACATAATCCTATAGATCCAGAAGAAGCCAATAAATATGCAGAAAAATTGTTCGGAATAAATAGCAATCAAGACCATGAAATCTCACATAATTCTGTATCTGCAGAAGCCTTAATTAAGTGATTCAACATGTGTAGAAACCTCCAGTGATTATATTTTCAAAAATGGAGTAATCAAAATTCAAACCAAAAGAAATTAATCAGGATGCGACCACCTTATTATTACATTTAAGAGAAAAAATATGCAAATGCATTTAATGACAGAAAGAGAGCAAAAAAACAGGAAAATAAATGACTCACAATGGTTTTAATTTTGGTCTTGGAAACGAAGGAGGAGAGAAGTACAGGCAGAAGTTTAGTAACATGCAGAAAATGTATTTAAACTATATTCAACACATTAATACAACTGGTACAGAAAAGAAAGAACCCCCACCATATTTTTCTGAATTACGTTCTATACTTGGAAATAAAGACATTTCAAAAACGTCCAAAACCAGTCGGCCTCAAAGCACTAACAGCAATGGCGGTTTGTGGGTCAAGAGATAGGGAGGTCGATTAGAAAAGTTTACTGTATTACCTACCTTTTAAAGTGATTTAAATTCCAAGTCGATCCTCCGGTCTTTTTGAGATGCAATTGTTTTAATATGGTATTTAGCATAACTATTCTAAAAAATGCAGCTAATTACAGTTAATCAAGGGCACAGTATAATGCATATGCCAAGGGCATATTTTTTTTGGCAATTTGCGTATTTTGCTATACAGGGTGTTTCCGTTTTAATGTGCATATAGAGGAGATCGTTTTAAGCAAAATATTTTCAATAAACAAATGCATTTATTGAAAATGGAAAAAAATAATTTTTTATGAATTACCTTCTGAACGAAAAAAAAATAGTATTTTGCGTGGAGGAAATATTTGTGATTTGTTTTCTACAAAAGTGCCAAATTACACGGTGATAGATTCACCAGTGGCGTAGTTACTGAGTGCATCGTATTATTTTTCAAAAAAAGAATAATGGCACGCCGCTGTCTTAATGGAAATATTCCATTTTCGAGTAAAACATCATTGGAAACATCAATGCACATTGTAGTTATTTAATCTCCAACAAAATTTCATTAATATTAGGTGGCTTTGGCTACAAAATATTTAGATTGTCAATCATTTGACGGAAGTCAACAGTGTTCTTCTGTGTTGTTTATGTGTTTAATTTTAAAAGTAATTGACAATTTTTGTGACTTATTTAGTGCGGTAATTTTTAAAATGCCTTTTCGATTTACAAATAAAGATTATGCAAATATTCATTACGAGTGTGGAGCATAAAGCGGAAATTCTGCTGAAGCTCTAGTGGAATACTGTAGCCGATTCCTAAATGCAAGGCATCCACATCCAGGTGTTTTTCCAGAATGAGTTCAACGTAAATGTATGGCCTGGTGTCCGACAATATTTTTGGACCCTATTTTCTACCTCCCAGATTAACATCAGCATAATTTCTAAAATTTCTTGATATAACGCATGCAGATGTGCGGGATCATTTTTTTATTCGTTCTAGGAGAAAAACTTGATTTCAGCTTAACAGTTGTCTGACTCATTACGGATGAATAGTTCAAGAGTTGCTTAATGCAACTTATCGATGGATCATACGTACCAGACCAGTTTCATGGCCGCTCCGTTCTCCAGATCTCACTCCTCTCGATTTATTGATTGAGGTTTTATAAAAGATAAAGTTTATTCTACCCCAGTTGACAGTAGGGAAAAATTAAATAAGAGAGTAGAAACCGCCTGTAGTGAAATACGATGAAATCGATTATAAAGAGTTCAGCAGTCCATTATAAAGCGATACCGAGCTTGCAATCAAGAAAATGGGTCTCACTTTGAAGATCTTTAGTTTAGATATCAGCTATTTGGTTTAGGTTTTATCCAGTTAAAATGTTTTATTACCAAATTTTCCTTTTTTGTGTTACCTATTATAAGTTCTGATTAAAAAAATTATTATGTCAACGAAAAGAAATTACATTTTGAGTTTATGAGTAGTGGTGAGAGGTATGTGAAACTTCTCATATGGTCCAAATGCTACTATCCGACCAACATCATAGATGTCTCTGTGGCGGATAGCGACTGGCGAAGCAAGTACCGAGAGCGGCGACCTCTAGCCCAGGTGAACTAAACTACTGTTTTTAAATATGATTTGAACGAAACAACTACTCAGCGGGCAAATACCCCGACCTGCATTGGATTATACCTTCGATTCATGATAGATCGGTAGCCAATATCATTCGTCAATTCCTAACCAGACATAGACCGGTTTCGAATTTATTAGTTCTCCTCAGTATGCCTCAGTATATGACTAGCAGGTTGGCCACTATCATTTATCTGTTCCATAACCTATGGCATACTAATAAGTTCGAAACCGGGTTATGTCTGGTTAGGAATTGACAAATGATATTGGCTACCGATCTATCATGATTTGAAGGTATCGTCCAATGCAGGTCGGGGTATTTGCCCGCTGAGTAGTTGTTTCGTTCAAATCATATTTAAAAACCGTAGTTTAGTTCACCTGGGCTAGAGGTCGCCGCTCTCGGTACTTGCTTCGCAAGTCGCTATCCGCCACAGAGACATCTATGATGTCGGTCGGATAGTAGCATTTGGACCATATGAGAAGTTTCACATACCTCTCACCACTACTCAATTTACCTTAGTCAGTATATGACTAGCAGGTTGGCCACTATCATTTGTCTGTTCCATAACCTATGGCATACTGAGGAGAACTAATAAGTTTGAAACCGGTCTATGTCTGGTTAGGAATTGACAAATGATATTGGCTACCGATCTATCATGATTTGAAGGTATAATCCAATGCAGGTCGGGGTATTTGCCCGCTGAATAGTTGTTTCGTTCAAATCATATTAAAAAAAATATATATAAAAATAAAAAAAATTTTGAGTTTATGTTTAACAAATTTTACTCATTTTTCTATTAACTGATAACATTATTCACCCAAGTAAATAATCCACACATTTTTATCAAATTAAATAGTCGGCATATTTAAAGGAATGGACATGAGAATCCCCTCAAAACTGAACAATGGTTCCGTTCAGTCTATCAATCAATCTAATTGATTAATCAAATTAGTGCGTTACCACATGTTCATACATCACTGCATTAACAAAAAAGAATATCTTATATCCTGTATGTTCTTTATACTGTAACAATTTTCAGTAATATAATAACTCATCCGCTGTGCATCCAAATCAGTTTTTGTAAGTCCTTCGACTTTAAAATACACCAGATTTTTAATATGTTCCAACTTGTGTTGATTTTCATACTGGTTTCTGTAACCGTAGCCAAACCTGTTCATACTGATAATTTTGGATATGGAGGTATTGGAGGAGGTATAGGGACTTCATCCGTCACCGTAAGCAGAACAACGAACGTTGTTAGTCCTGGAATTTATTCGACAGGTATGGTTAGAACCCCAGCCGTTGGTGTTGTACACACTCCAGCTGTTGTAACCTCTGGGGTTTATGATACCCACTCACTTCACGCACCACTTGTTAAAAAAGAAATCATTTCAACTACAACAGTAAGGAAACCCATGTTGGCAAAAACCATAGAAGTTCCATTGGCAGCGCCAACTTTTGTAGTGAAAAAAGCAGTAATGACAGAAAAAAATGCAAGACAGAATGAGTCCTACAGGTTCAACCATAACTAAAACGGTAGTGACCACAAACGTGGGTTCTTCCGGCAGAATAGGCACTCCAGTATTAGGAAGTGTGTCTAAAAGAGTAGAAGTTGCAAGGCCCACAGTCTTTGTTGAAAAAAAATCTGTTGTTCCATTAGCAGTGCCCACTGTTGTAGTGAAAAAATCAGTGATGACAGAAAAAAATGCAAGACAGAAATAGTCCTACAAGTTTAACCATAACTAAAACGGTAGTTAACAAAAACGTGGGTTCTCCCGGCACAATAGGCACTCCAGGATTGGGAAGTGTGTCTAAAAGAGTAGAAGTTGCAAGACCCCCAGTCGCTGGTGTAAAAAAATCTGTAGTTCCATTAGCAGCGCCTACTGTTGTAGTGAAAAAATCAGTGATTCCACAAAAAATGCAAGACAGAATTAGTCCTGCAGGTTTAACCATAACTAAAACTGTAGTGAACAAAAACGTGGGTTCTCCCGGCATCATAGGCACTGCAAGACTGGGAACAGTGAGTGTGTCTAAAAGAGTAGAAGTTGCAAGACCCACAGTCGGTAGTGTCGAGAAATCTGTTGGGCGAACTGTTTCAGTTGGCCCTGTTAGAAGAAGCTCAGCATCCAACTTCCAAGAAAAAGCAGATAGAATCCTCTGAATGTAATAAAAATGAATAAAAATTCTGTTTATTATAAATAAAATGATAATTAATGTTTCCAATTTATTTCATATATATAAAAATATTTTAAGAAGTATATGTTTTATTGTGTAATTGTTCTTTTAACTTATTTAATGATTCAATAATGTTGTAATCATTGAAATTATTCAATAAATTAATTACAGTGTGTGTCGATTTTCATAATTTTGCTTAATTTTTAATAAATTATTTAATTACATAGATAATAAATGATTTAAAATAAGTTCCAGAACTAACTGTTTATAAATTAATTCAGGAAGTGAAATATGAACGAAAAGCTGGGCACCAATAATAATTTAATATGTTAAATTATTATTGGCGAAACTGAGCAACAAGAGAATTATTTGCCAGTTTTAATTTAGAGTTAGATTTTTTAATATATTAGAAGCGGTATCAAATATCTATTTATCTAAGACATTACTTTTAAATCTGTTGTATTATTGTGTTTACTATATATAATACATAAAAATTTGAGGTACGGCTCTGTATGCCGCTAGTTAAGACTTATCGACATGTGAAAGCACTGGTTTTGAAGTTTTTGTGACAGTTTTTTTTTATGTGCATAGTATTTCTGTAATAAACTACACTTTTTTTGTTTGACATTTAGTAGATTAAGGACCGATTTTTTAATCTCCTATTAAATTTATTCAGTAGATAATTTCCTTGGATATAATCAATAATTGTTTCCATAGAACTTATTTATCCATTAAATTTAACAAAAGATGGGAAAATCGGTCAGGGAACTCATTATAAAAGGAAACAAATATTAATTACATATATCTACTTCACACAAAGTATTGAAATCATGAAAAGATAAAATCTTACATCCATTTTTACCACATTTCTGGACGTTCTAACCGTCTTATAAAACAGATAAAAAAATTGTGGAGTTATCAGAATATGATTTCCAGATTAAAATATAATTTATAAGAAATCATAGTTCCAAGCCTTTCTGAGAAAAATGGTTTTGTAGAAAACACCACGAGATGTGACTTTAAAATTAAAGTAATTAGGCTTCGCATTAGCTTCAATAAGAATCATAAAACGTCATATTTAACAGATATTGTTTACAAAAATTGCCTTAATATCAGATAAATCGATTATTCTGAGTTAAAATGGAAAACTACTCACTTTCTGAAATAGTACATATGCGTTTATTGTATGGCCAAGCGTCCTATAATGCTGCCAAATGAAAAAGACTTTACCAAAATGCTTTCCTGAATCGTCAGATTCCTTCTAAAAGGATTGTTGTTCGGCTTGATTTATTGTATGGCCAAGCGTCCTATAATGCTGCCAAATGAAAAAAACGTTACCAAAATGCTTTCCCGATTCGTCAGATTCCTTCTAAAAGGATTGTTGTTCAGCTTGATCGATGACTAAGAAAAAGGTAAATTTAATCCTGATAGAAATGATTGTGGAAGGGAGTGTTAAGTTAGAACTCCAAAAGTCGATGGATAGAGTTACGAAAAATCCTAGTACCAACATAAGACTAATTGCTTTGGAGGAAGGAGTTTCTACAATGTCAGTATAGAGGGTATTATGTGAACAACTTCTTTACCACTTACACATCTACAAAGAGTTCAAGCTCTGAAACCTGAGAACTTTCCACGAACGATGACTTTCTGTCAGTGGTGAAGACAATTTATTCGAGATCGTAACTTTCTTACTAAAATACTTTTATTGACGAAGCAAATTTCGCGCGGGAGGGGAATATAAATTTATACAATCATATCTGGCTGACCAAAACTCCCGAGCATTCTTCCACTGAAGGAACCAAGAAAAGGTTCTCCATCAATGTTTGGGTAGGTATTCTGAAGGACAGGTTGCTCGGATCAGATCGTTTGTAATACGACGCATATTAAAGGGTTATATTCTACTTATATTTCCTACAAAATAATATATCATTTGATGGATGATTTGATTTATACATGATGGGGCATCATTACACTTCATGATTGTCGTTCAGTCACTTGACCGCAACATACTACAACAAATGGGTAGGTAGAGGACCTACAGACTGACCGCCTAGCTCCCCAGATGTATATCCCCTACATTTTTTCGTGTATATATATACATATATATATATATATATATATATATATATATATATATATATACGTATATATATATATATATATATATATATATATATATATATATATATATATATATATATATATATATATATATATATATATATATATATATATATATATATATATATATATATATATATATATACACATATATATAGCAAATTTTCAGTTTAGTTAGCGTACTCAGCTTTAGTAGGAACTTATGGAAATTTTAGTCTATTTTTGTTAATAAGTAAATAGAAACAAATATTTCATATACACTTTGAATTATTATACTAATTGTAAGAGAAATGTTAAATAAATATTTTATCAGTAAAAAAAATAGTTTTCAAATAAACAGTGTTAAAATATAGAAATTCCACAGTCTCGTCTCGAAACGAGATTTTGTAGAACGTTACAAACCTCGAGGCTCGAACAAGAATTATATAATTTTTTTCCCGAAATTCTTTTTTTTCTTTTATTCCCAGCTCCAATTAATTTATGATATTTCTCAACTTATTAGATACACATTTCAGGTTACACGACACTGTCAAAGTTTGTTCCATTTCTTTGTATGCACAAATCAAATATTCATTTCCGTGTTGGCATAATATCCTGTAACCTACACGCAAGTTCAAGGGCAAAATATGAACTATTCCTAGGTCACTATAATTGCCTTTACAAGCTTTAATATGGTGTGCATTTCTATTCTGCGATCCTCAGAAAATGTTAAAATATCCCACATGAATTATTGCTGCATATCACTATTCGATACAGATTTATTAATGTGGAAAAATTAATGTATTGTACATATGAATTCTAAGGTACCTATTAATGGTGGTTTATGACAATATGAAACCATTAAATATGCCCCTTCTAACAAACTGAGGTTTTTTAAATAAACAAAAAAAATTTGGTTTCAATGTTTCAAAATTATATTTTTGCTCTACACGTGTTTCGTCTTTTTTAGAGTACAGATGAGAGGTACTAAATTATAATTTGTCTTCCTTGCTTATATATATTGAATGTTACATCTGACAACTTATACTAATTAAAATGGTTTGAAATATTTGTAATTTTTTAGAAAAGTTAAATTACTTTATCTAAAATGTGGTGACCTGCGAATATTTGTTGTTCATTTGTAACCGTTTTTTTATTATTGGAAGCTTTTTTAATTTCTAATATTTCTAGTAAATCTAATTTTTTGCTTCCAAAAATAAAAAAACGGTTACAAATGAACAACAAATATTCGCAGGTCACCACATTTTAGATAAAGTAATTTAACTTTTCTAAAAATTACAAATATTTCAAACCATTTTTATTAGTATAAGTTGCCAGATGTAACATTCAATATATATAAGCAAGGAACACAAATTATAATTTAGTACCTCTCATCTGTACCCTTGAAAAGGGCCTAAAAAGCCGAAACACGTGTAGAGTGAAAATATAATTTTGAAACATTTAAAAGCAAATTTTCTTTCCTAGACAAGTGTTATAATCATAATAGGAATATTAAAGAAGTTGTACTATGAATAATACACTTTTTTTTATATAATTTAATAATCTTCGTGGTAAATGGCCGTGAAGATAGATGTTTAAAAGGAATGTGCTCTATACTCATCTGTGATAGAGAAAGTACTATATAGTATTTTACTGGTATTATATGTATGCAAACATAAAAAAAATTAGCCTGTTTTTTAATTGCATTAACTAACAGATGTTCGTAAAAAATCTGACATATTATTGCTTCGTATTTATGCATTTCTAAAAAAATATATATATTATCAAATAATTATTACTAGAGTTGGCAGAAATGCGCCGCAGGACATAGCCGTACGCATCATAATAAGTGTAATAGAAGAAATTAATTAGCGAATAAAAGTAATAAACTGTTACAATTTATAACAATGTATGCACAACTTACCCTCTCAACTAGCTTGGTTATCACATACTGGAAAAGATCTGTAAAAACTTTGCAGCATCATATTATGATTCTATGGTTGTCTCCGAGAGTAATTTTCGATGTAGTGAAAAATATGTTTATATTTTGAGAATAACCATTCGACATCTATTGATGTAATACAGGCACACTTAAAATAGTCTTTGAACTCATTTAATGAATCTGCATATGCACCACAGTACCATCACGAATTTGTTTTAATCTGGTAAAACCGGTGTCTTGCTTTAACACAAGTGCAAATTTTTCTCCAAGGGGCTCATTTTTTGCGTCACCTATAGAGTGTAGTCGTCGATTTACATGGTCCACTATTTGCAGCGACTCCGCTAACGACAACGCACTGTTTTGTAAGTTTTATATGGCGTCATGTAATGCTTTATAGTTCTTGTGAATAGCTTCTAAAGCTGTTTCAATGGAAATATCTTCGAATTTTCGGCCTTAGCAGCTGCAGCCTCGTCAGGACTGAATTGTAGTATCACAGTTTTTATTTGTTGTAAATATTCAATATAATAAAAAGCTGCTTTCAACCATGTTTCCCAACATGTAAGAATTAGCTGTGGTGGTTCGGGAATACCGGGACACTTGCTATGAAATGCACGAAGACGTTTAGGAGATTTAAGGGAAACACCTTTTTTGTACTTACCATTAATGCATCTACTTCTGGTAAACCTTATCGAATAGTTTCTGCCACAATATCTAAAGTATGCACTTTACACGTAACTTGTACTAACCTACAATTGTGTTCTTGAAGAAAAACGGCCTACCAAACACAATGTCGCGGCACCATCGCATCGGTCACAAACATCAACACTTGACTTGTTGACAGATCAAATTTTTCTAACATCTCCAGCACCACCTGCGTAATTGTTCTACCAGTACACTCAGTTAGTCTTTTGCTAGCTAGTACTAGTGGAAATGTCGGTTTAAGAGGATGCAGTACACGCACTATAACATTTTTAATAGAATTTTTTTACAATCTGTCGTCTCGCCAGCACATAACCACAGGCGTGTATTTTTTAATACACATTTGATCTTATTTACAATATCTTCGCGTATAGTTGGTACAAGTTACGCAATGTTTCGTGACTTGGTAACGTACCTGGGGATTGTATTTATTCCAGAACTCCCGAAATGCTTGTTTATCGAGTATGTGTAGCGGAACATCACAGGCAATCAGCATTAACAATAAATCAAACGTGTTTTCGAAGGCACGCAATTTTTTTTGTTTTAAATTGTACCGTATTTACATGACGTCTACAATCATATTTATCCCAGCATACGTCCATCTCATATAATAAATCCGGGAATACATTGATAAATTTATTCACTTTGTCGGCGTATTGACGTTTTTTTACCCTTGCGCACGTCTGACAAATTTTATTATTAAATTAATATCAACAATAAAATACAACAAATAAAATTATCGACAATACAACAACATAAAATACAACGGAGAAGAATAAATTAGTATGTAAACAGTACGACATGCAACAATGTACTAGTTTCCGTGGCTCGCTTCGATATGTCCTCCAGCCGGTCATTGCCTCACCAGATATATATATAATAATAATAATAATAATAAATCGACTTTATTGCTTTAAAAAATAAGTACACAAAATCGAGAAAATTTATTGAAAGAGAATAGATCACAAACAAATCATGGCGAAGTCTAGCTACAAGCTATTCATACTCAACCATGAGAGGTTGTAAATCTCTCCTCAAATGAGAAAGTAAATAAAAAAATATATCACTCCATACAAAATACCAAAAAAAAGAAAAAGAATGATTACCATATGCATTATTTACTTACCTTTCAATTCTCCTTTCTTTGACGGCCTGGTACTGAAATATATAACCAATTCATTATGTTTACTGCCTACTGAAGAGGTGCAATTTATATTTATACTTAAATTTGTTAAAATTAAATAATTTAAATTCTTCTGGAAGAGAGTTGTACAGATTAATAGCATTAAATGTGAAGCTTCTCCGAAACAAAGCAGTCCGATGATGTGGCATTGTGAATTTATCTTTATATCTAATATTCCTAGAATGTATGTTAGAACGCATAACAAATTTATTTTTCAAAACTGAAGAGGTGGGTGTACCTAAAACTTTATGTATAAAATTTCCTAAATGATGGATTCTCCGATTTTCCATGTTAAGCCATTTGATATCTCTAATTTTATGCGAAATGTGATCAAATTTTTTTAGTCCATAAATCAGCCGACAGCATGAGTTCTGAACCTTTTGTATTCTGTTTTTCTCAAACTGTTCAAGACATGGTCCATATATGAAATCACAGTAGTTAAAATGGGAAAGAACAAGTGATTCACACAGCATTGTTTTTAATTTAAAATTAAGAATAGCCCGACTAGCAAATATTAATTTGAGCGATGAGTAGGATTTTTGCAGTAATTTTTTTGTGTGTTCTTTAAAGCGTAAATTGGTGTCAAGAATTATTCCCAAATTTTTTGCATGATCTACAATTGGCACGGACACACCGTCTATTTTAATAATTAAATTATCTTTTAAAAAAGATTTTCTGTTTTTGTTCCCAAAAAGAATTAAATTACATTTGGATGAATTTAATTTTAAGTCATATTCATCAGAAAGTTGTTTAATGGTTTGCAATTCTGAGTTGATGACGTCAGCTGCATGAGCATGATCATTTACATTAAAGTGAAAGTACAACTGAGTGTCATCAGCATATGCTTGAATTTTACACATATTTACTGCGTTTATGATGTCAGAGGTATAAATAATAAAAAGTAAAGGACCCAAAATTGATCCCTGTGGTACACCTGAAAGTATGTTAATATTGGAAGAAAGCACGTTACCAACGGAAATCCTCTGCATTCGACCATATAAATAAGAGCTGATAAGCAAATCTGAGGAGTCATCAAAACCAAAATATTTAAGTTTGGAGCAAAGAAGACTATGGTTAATAGTATCAAAAGCCTTAGAAAAATCTAATAGCACCAGCACACTAACCAATCCTTCGTCCTGAGCTTTAATTAAATCATCAGTAACGGTGGATAAAGCTGTAGCCGTACTATATCCTTTCCTAAAACCACATTGAGAATCAGGTAAGAGATTATTAGAAATAAAATAATGAAAATTCTGATTATATAAAATTTTTTCAAAAATTTTGGATATAGTAGGCAAGATACTAATAATTCTAAGATCTGAAAATGAATTTGGATTACTATTTTTAGGTAAAGGTATGCCAATAGCAGTTTTCCATGTCAGGAAAATATTTTTGCTCAATGCAACAATTAATTATATGAGTAATAAAAGGATCAATGAAAGGACTACAATACTTTAACATAGTAGACGATATATTATCAGCACCATAGGCTCCTGTTTTTATATTATTTAAAATTTCGTTGACTTTTTTATAGATGTAAGTGTAAAGGAAAAATATTATTTTCATTATACTTATGGTTGTTGTAAAAGTTGATTTGATCGTTGCACATATTAGAAATATTCTGAATAAAAGACGCAAAATAATTATTAATTGCATTAGGATCTGTTAGTTCATTAGGTAGAGTAAGCTGATTGTTAGAGCGAACATTGAGAGATCTAAGCGCTGCCCAGACTTTTTTAGAATTATTCTGAGAAGCTACGTATTCAAGATAACTTTTCTTTTTCTCGCCTGACCATAGCTAAAGTATAATTACGTAAATTTTTATAATATATCTTATCAGTATCAGAATCAGTGCGTTTATATTTCTGAAGGGCTTTATCCCGCTCTTTCATAATTAATTTTAAATTTGGAGTTAACCACTGGGCCTTAGGCTTAGTAACTCTAACATGCCTGATTGGAGCATGTTTATCAAAAAGTGAAACTATAAAATGATTAAATAAATTAATTTTATTGTCAATATTATTTTCATGAATAATATTAAGCCAAGGGAGGTTGTATAAATCAGCCAAAAAATTTTTCTAAGACAAAATGTTTAAAACAGCGAAAAGTTACAAGTTTTGGTTTCATTTTTATTTTATTGACTTTTAAATCACAAAATACCATTCTATGGTCGGATATCCCATCAGTGGCAAGAGTACCGAATGAGTTAACAAGTTCACTATTAGAGATGAACACAGGATCAAGCAGTGTGCTGGAGCGATCAGTAATTCTAGTAGGCTCGTTTATAAGTTGTGTAAAGTTATATGACTGAAAGCAAAGTTCTACAGGATTATACAAATTTAAAAATTTACATTAAGATCTCCAAGGCAGACAACTTCATCAACTGCAGGACAAACCGTGGATAATATATTATCAAGATCATTGATACAAGTGTTAATGTTTGTATTAGGAGGTCTATAAAATGAGCCTATAGCTAGAGTAAAAGATCGTAATTTAATTTTAATAAATAGACATTCAAATTGGTCACTTACCGCAAAATCGAAATGTAATTCTTGAACATTATTATATGAAAGTTTGACATAAACACCAATACCACCACCTCTGCTTCTTCTATCTTTACGAAAAAATCTGTAACCAGGTATTGATATAGTTTGCGATTCCACATCATCAGAAAGCCAAGTTTCAGTAACCATAACTATATCAAAATCTTTCTCTTGCACCAAATTAGAAAAATCATTAAAACCTGTGAAAATTGACCTAATATTAATGTGTGCTATTTTCATTCTTATTAATAATTATATTCAGGTAAGCAGCAAGCAAATCATATTAATTCATTACCAATAATAAGTCATTAAATACAAAAAATATTTATGGTATATCTATAAACAATTGTGTTGCTAAGTAAAGTTAAAAAACGAAAGTACAAACTGGATACAATAATAAAAAAGAAAAGTTGTTTTTTACAAATATAAATGACAGTACCAAAACCAAGAAAAAAGACCAAAATCAAATAATTGAGCAAAAAGGTAATTAAATTATGTATAAAAACACTTATGCAAATATACTCAGAAAAAAAGGGGGAAAAATATTCACAGAAACTCAGTAAGCTCCGATTAATTAATAAAATTTCCAGCAAATATTCAAATAAATTAACACTATAAACTAGAAACTCGTAAAAAAAACTAATAAAAAGTAGTTGCATTATAAATGTATACACGTGCATAAAACAAGCATATAATGTTCAAATAAATAATAATTATTGGCATGTACTTGTAATTACTTACATAAGTAATTTAAAAAGAAATAAACTATCAGGATAATTTTATAATACAAGACAAAAAAATATATTACCTACGTGTACCCCAATGGAAACCAATTTCATTTAAATAAGAACAAAGACTGTAATATTTAAAAGAAAAAATTAATAAATCAACAAAAGTGATAAATAAATGTAAAAATATTGTTTACTGTTTAAGTAAATACTTACAATCTGTAAGAATAAATATATTACTCAAAACTATGACATCAACTAAAAAAGAAAATAGGATAACGAACAATAATAAATGAAAAATATTTTTAATATAATCTCAAAAAAAATAGCAAGTAAATAAGCAAAATCATATATTAACTAATGGAAGAATATAAATAAAGTACTTGCCCAAACTAAAACAACAATATCATTAATTTATTTCAAGTCAGAGTCACATTTAATACACTTTTTCCCATTGCCATCATCCACAAACACTAGACCATTGTAGGTCCATGCAGATTTACCAAACATTTCTTTCGCTTTTTTAAAGAGAAGTAAACTGTCAGCTGTCAACATTTCAGATATGACAACACTGGAACCTTTTAACATTTTCTTGTTGTAAAATACGAGGTCACGATGCCAACGTAGAGAGAACTCGACGGCTATAGATCTTGGTCTGCCATTTTTTGCGTCTTCTCTTCCGAAAAAGTAGCATTGATTAATATCACATTTTTTTGTTTCAATTTTTATTTTATTATTGAATAAATCCAATACATCTTTATATAAATCATTTCTTTCTGTTTTGAGGCCGTGGACAATTATAAAATTATAATTTCTTCTTCTTTCCAAATTAGTATAGTTATTATTCAATGATTTAAAATTATCTTTAATACTTTTTATATCGTCCTTTATCAACTTTAACGACATGTTAATACTTTTTTCAAAAGCCTTGAATTCATTAAGAAACTTGCTTTGCTCACCACTAATTAAGGGTACAGTTGAATTTTCCGTCGACAAAAATTGATTTTTGAAGGCTTCTAGGCCCTTCTCAAATTGTTCAGCCAGTTTATCCACTCGGGCATTCACTTCTTTAACAGAGGGATTAGATCTAGTAGACATATTAACTGGGATAAAACTGCACTAACAACACACAAAAAAAATAGTAATTACTACACACGCCACACTATAACTATAACTTCAAAATAAATAAATAGACGATATTTTTTGCTCTCAAAACCATATAAATTGTTAATTTTTACTCGAGCTCAGTGAAGCGTCTATACACCACAGAGCGACATCT